>PVIA01004525.1:0-136306 GCA_004024845.1 Tonatia bakeri
ATACTTCTCTGGGAGGTAAGCTAGGGCTTTTCAACTTATATTTGAATTGACTTCTGTCTTTCTCCTTAAAATGTGGATATAATCTAAACTTTAGAAAAAACAAAAATGTTACATTAATTTGAAGAATTATTAGCTTGTAAGCATGTTTTTAAAACTACTAAATGAAATGGAAAAGAGGAATCTTATAGTTAGATATTATCTGCCTCATAGTTTTTATATCATAAGTGAAAAAAATTTAAACAGATGACTCATTGACTGGAGCTCCAAGTTAGCCTTTATAAGTGTAATGAGCAAAATTTACTTGCAAGCAGCAGAGTCACCGATGCAGGCCACTGAGCTGCATGATTAGATCTTGGTGTATGAGACAAGAGGTTGTCTTTTTGAAGCACTGAAAACATCAAGCAAACACTGCACATTGAAATTTTGTTTTGTTTTAGTGTCCATGAGATAGTAAACCAGTATATTCATTTATCAGAAGAGAAAGTATATTCATCAGTATATTCAGTTATCTATCTTTTTACTATTTATGTATATTCATACAAAAACTTGAGTCGTGCATGTTTTCTTTGACTAACAGAATCCCCTAACCTACAATCTCAATTTTGAATTTATTTTCAGAGAATTTCAATTTTATATTAAAATTTCATTTAGCTTACAATGCTGCTTAAAACTACCAAAAATGTAGTTTGAACCCTTAATATTTCTATTGTATTTATGTGTATTAGGCATTTAATACTATTTGAGATATCACAAAATATTTAGAAAGTGAAATAATAGCCAAAAATCCTGTTTTCAGATATACACCCATAGATGTGTATATTCTTGTTTATTATTGAGATATAATTAACATGCAGGAAAATGAACAATTTTAATTGTATATTTATTTGACAGCTTTGTTAAATCAAGGTATAAAGCATTCCAATCATCTGAGAAATTATGTTCCTCCCATTTATCCAATATCCTGAAACCACTGAAAAGCTGTCAATCTTTACACTTTTAGTACCTTAGTTTGTTGATTTTTAGAAATTTGTGTAAATGCATTTTATACCATATGCTCTCTTTTATTTGGATTCTTATGCAGTACACATTGTTTCTCAGATTTATCCCTCTTGTTTCAGGAACCAGTAGTTCATTCATTTTTATAGCCAAGAAATATTCCATTCCATTACAGGAGTATGCCTTAAGTGTTTTATTCATTTACCTGTGGGTAGACATATGTTTTTTTCCAGATTATTAAAAATCAATTTCACTGCGGTATAGTTTATATAAATTAAAATGATCAGATTTTTTAAAATTATATTTTATTGATTATGCTATTACAGTTGTCCCAATTTTCCTTCCTTTGCCACCCTTCCACCTAGTATCCCCTAGTCCCTCAGGCAATTGCAACACCATTGTTTATGTCCTTGGGTCATGTGTGTAAGTTCTTTGGCTACTCCCTTTCATATACTGTACTTTACATCCCCACGATTACTCTGTAACTACCAATTTGTATTTCTTAATCCCCCTCACCTTTTAACCCATTCCCCCAGATATTCCTCCTTTCTGGCAACCATCAAAATGTTCTCTGTATCTGCACTTCTATTTCTGTTCTGTTAGTTTGCTTACTTTGTTTTTAGTTTCAGTTGTTGATAGATATGCATTTACTGCAATTTCATTGTTCATAGTTTTGATCTTTTCTTAAATAAGTCCCTTTAACATTTCATATAATAATGGTTTGGTGATGAACTTCTTTAGTTTTTTTCTTGTCTGGAAAATTTTTATCTGCCCTTCAAATCTAAATGATAGCTTTGCTGGGTAGAGCAACCTTGTCTGTAGGTCTCTGCATGACTTTGAGTATTTCTTGCCAATTCCTTCAGCTTGTAGTTTCTTTTGAGAAATCAGCTGACAGTTTTATGGGAACACCCCTGTAGGTGACTAACTTCTTTTCTTTTGCTGCTTTTAAGATTCTCTCTTTATCTTTTAAAAAATACAGTTTATCGATTATGCTATTACAGTTGTCCCATTTCCCCCCTTCACTCCCTCCACCCTGCACACCCTCTACTACCCACATCCCCCCCCTTTAGTTCATGTCCATGTGTCATAAGTTCTTTAGCTTCTACATTTCTCATACTATTCTTGCCCTTCCCCTGTCTATTTTCTACCTACTATCTATGCTACTTATTCTCTGTACCTTTACCCCCTCTCTCCTCACCCTACTCCCCTGTTGCTAACCCTCCATGTGATCTCCATTTCTGTGGTTCTGTTCCTGTTGTAGTTGTTTGCTTAGTTTGTTTTTGTTTTAGGTGTGGTTGTTAATAATTATGAGTTTGCTGTCATTTTACTGTACATGTTTTTTATCTTTTCTTAGATAAATGCCTTAAACATTTCATAAAATAAGGGCTTGGTGATGATGAATTCCTTTAACTTGACCTTATCTGAAAAGCACTATATCCATTTTAAATGAAGGCTTTGCTGGATAGAGCAATTTTGGCTGTAAGTCCTTGCCTTTCATGACTTGGAATACTTCTTTCCAGCCCCTTCTTGCCTGCAAGGTCTCTTGAGAAATCAGCTGAAAGTTTGATGGGAACTCCTTTGTGACTGTCTCCTTATCTCTTGCTGCTTCTAGGATTCTTTCCTTCATTTTTATCTTGGCTAATGTAATTATGATGTGCCTTGGTGTGTTGTTCCTTGGGTCCAAATTCTTTGGGACTCTCTGAGCTTCCTGGATTTCCTGGAAGTCTATTTCTTTTGCCAGATTGGGGAAGTTCTCCTTTATTATTTGTTCAAATAACTTTTCCACTTGTTTCTCTTCCTCTTCTCCTTCTGGAATTCCTATAATTTGGATGTTGGAACGTTTAAAGATGTCCTGGAGGTTCCTAAGCCTCTCTTCATTTTTTTTTTTTTTTGTATTCTTGTTTCTTCATTCTTTTCTGTTTGGTTGTTTCTTTCTTCCTTCTGGTCCACTCCATTGATTTGAGTCCAAGTTTCCTTCCCATTACTATTGGTTCCTGTGTATTTCCTTTATTTCACTTAGCATAGCCTTCATTTTTTCATCTAATTTGCAACCAAATTCAACCAATTCTGTGAGCATCTTGATCACCAGTGCTTTGAACTGAGCATCTGATAGGTTGGCTATCTCTTGGCCACTTAGTTGTATGTGTTCTGGAGCGTTGACCTGTTCTTTTGTTTGGGTAATTTTTTTGTCTTGACACAACTGTTGCGGAGCCCTAGGTGTTCACCAGGGTTGGGCAACCCGCATCGCTGGGTTGTGACACAGTATGTGGTGGTGGGGTCTGAGAGGGAACAAGGCTCTTGCTCTGCTCTCTGCTGGATTTCAGTCCCTTCCTCCGCTTCCCCCAAGCAAACTTGTCCCTTTTGGTGCTGATTCCCATGTTGGTGGGTTTGTGTGCATTCTGGGACACTGTGGGTCTCTCCAATGAACTCTCCTGTGAGGCTGGGAATCTCTCCCAGCACCTAAACTCTCACAGGTGTTTTCAATTGGTGCCCTGAAATTTTATTTCCTTGCGCTGGGACCCTGGGTTGTGCGGTCTGTCTCACTTCCCAGTTTTGCCTGGTTTATCTGCACATAAATGTGGGACCCCCAGTCTGCCAGCCACTTTGCGCACAGTGCTTCACTCCACAATGGCAGCCTTGATGGGTTCGTCTGTTGCCATCCTGCGTCCGGGGTCCACCCCCTGCTTCCTTGCATGCCTGGCATCCACCAGCCGCTGCTTTGCAGGGAGCCCTCTCTGCCTGGCCACCCAACTCCACTCCTCCTACTGGTCTGGATGAATGTTTCTTCTTTAATTCCTTAGTTGTTGGACTTCCATACAGTTCAGTTTTCTGTCAGTAGTGTTTTTTTTCTGCTTCTAAATTTTTGTTGTCCTTATTTTGGTTGTGTGAAAAGGCACAGTACTATCTACCTATGCCTCCATCTTGGCCAGAAGTCCTCTCTCTTTATCTTTAAGCTTTGACATTTTAATTGTGATGTGTCCAGCAGTGGGCATCTCAGGATCCACCTAATTTGGAACTCTGTGCTTCTTGGACTTGCATGTATATTTTCTTCACCAAATTAAGAAGTTTTCTTTCATTATTTTTTCAAATAGATTTCCAACTTCTTGTTCTTTCTATTCTCCTTATGGCACCCCTATGAGGTGAATGTTGGAAAGCTTGATGTTATCGCAGGGGGTGCTTATACTTTCATCATTATGTTTTTTTTTCTTTTTGTTGTTCTGATTGGTTGTGTTTTTTTTTTTTTTGCTTCCTTATATTCCAAATCATTGATTTGATTCTCAGCTTCATCTACTCTACTGTTGTTTCCATGTAAATTGTTCTTTTTTTAGTGTATTCTTTGTTTCTAAGTTGATCTTTTTTTATGGTGCTGAGGGCCTCACTAATTTGATTGAGCATCCTTATAACCAGTGCTTTGAGCTCTGTGTCTGATAGATTGCTTATCTCCATTTCATTTAGTTCTTTTATGGAATTTTCATCTGTTCTTTCATTTGGGACACATTACTTTGTTTCCTTGTTTTGATAGCCTCTCTGTGTTTGTTTCTGTGTATTAGGTAGAGCTGCTTTGGCTCCATGTCTTGGTAGTGCGGCCTAATGTGGTAGGTGTCCTATAGGGTCCAGTGGCACGGCTTCCATTATCACCCAAGTCTGGTACTCGAGATGTACCTTCTGTATAGGGTGAGTACACTCTCCTCTTGTAGTTGAGCCTATTGTTGGAAGGTCAATGGGAGGGATTTACCAAGGTCAATCAACTGCGAAGACTGGCTAATACCACTGACCACCAACACCTGGCCTCTGTGGGGGATCAGTTATGCCAGGGCCCAGTCCAAAGAGCAGGACTTACTTCAGCAGGGCTGTGTTGTCTGCTGAGTCTGGCCCTAGAGTGTGTCACTTGTGGAGGTGGTTGGATGGCAGTGTTCTCACATGGTCTGTACTTGTTCACTCAGTGCATAAGCCCTGGGGTTTCTTGGAGGTGCAGTCTAAGGTCAGGCACTGCCTATGTTTTATCTGGGGCCACTTGGCATAAGCTATAAAGTGATCTGCAGATGGTTGTTACTTGTGTTTCACTTCGAAGTACCCAACTGGGACCAGGCTGTGAACCACAGCCAGCTGCTGTTAGTGCTAGGCCTAGGGCCACTTAACAAGTGATACGGTACCTTGCCGGGGCCAGATGCTGCTTGTTTGAGAGGATATAGGAAGATATGAAGTGGGAGTCAAGACAAGCCATTGTTATGGAAAAGCCACTATAACAGTTTTGGTAGGCCTATAAGTTAGGTGGGATAGAGATTCAGGGAATCACCAGGATGAGGCAAACAGTGCAAGCCAGGTTGATGGATTCTCAGATATGGTACCTCCTGCTCCATAAAAGATACAAGAAAGGGCTCAGAAAAGACACAGTGTCCTCTGCCAAAAGTTCTGGGAGAAATTGTCCCCCATCTCTTACCCAGATGCTAAACACTTCAGTTCCTACCCATATGCCACTGGTGCCTTCTATTGCTAGAGTTCAGAGGGAGTGGGTCTGAGTAAGTCCATGCATGGGCCCTTTAAGAGGAACTGCCTGGGAATCCTGAAGTTTCTTCTACCACTCAATACCCACTGGTTTTTATAGCCAGGAGTTATGGGGACTGATTTTCCTGACACTGGAACCCTGGGATGGGGGACCTGGTGTGGGGCTGGGACCCCTCACTCCCGAGATATTCCTCCTGATTTTTATCCATCACATATGGATGTGGTACCAGACTGCTCTGTGGTCTGCATCTCTGCCCCTTCTACAATTTGGATAAATGTGGTTTCTTCTTCAATTCCATAGTTGTGGACTTCCATTTTGCTCGATTTCTGATGGTTTTGAGTGATGGTTGTTACAATTTAGTTGTAATATTGATGTTGTTGTATAAGGAGACAAGCTGTGTTTACCTAGGCCACCATCTTTTAAAAAATGATCAGATTTTAAGAACACAGTTTAATGAGTTTTGACAAATTTATACACCGTACAGCCAAAATCTCAATCAAGGTAAAAATTATTTCTATAATCGTTGAGAGCTTCTCCTGCTTCTTTGCCTACAATGCCCTGACCTCTGGGTAATCTGGTCTGATTTTATCCCCATAGCTTTGATCTTCCCATTCTGGAATTCAACATGAACTGAACCATAAAATATTTTTCATCTGGCTTCTTTCAGTTCTTGTCAATGGGCATTTGTGTTATTTCTAGCTTTTAGCTCTTATGAATAAAATTGATTTAAATATCAGTTTACAAATCAAGATATGTCAGAATGCAGAGAGAGTAAATCCCAAAATACTACATTTCTCTTCAAATTCAAAGAAAACATGTTTCAGCCATCTGATTTCTTCTCTGGGCTTCTGGTCTAATTTCTCCCTGCATCACACTTTATCCTCCAAGTACATTTAATCCTTAGGCTTTCAAATTACTCTTAAGGATTTTAGTTTTATTATATAGCTCCGTACACATACCATAAACAAATACATAATATATTAGTGATGACAAATGTTAAATACTGGTTTCCCAAAAATATCAGGGAAGTAACATTAATAAGAGAAAGTTAAGATAATTGTTTTCTGTGATAAGGGAGAGCAATGCATCGATTCTTAGCAAGTCAAAGCAAAGAAGATAGAATTGTGAACTTTATGAAGTTTCCAAATGACAGCTTGATTAAGATTTGGTAAAGATCATGGCATAATAGTTTATGCCTGATGTATACAGCAAAGTGAGTATTTTGAGGAAAGGCTTAGATGAGTGTAGGAGAGAAAACTATCATGTGAAAAAAATTGATTGAAAAATTATTAACCTGATGTTCAGTGAAATAGATTTGTTAGGAAGTTCCTGATATGAATAATGGAGTTATTTCTAACTTTTTTCTTCCTGAGCAAAAATTTTCTAGGAAACCAACAGCAACAACAAAATATCAGAAGCCATCACCACTTTATGTCCACTTGATTGTGTTAATGAAGACCACGGAATACTAAAAGTCATTAATGTAGGTGGTAAACTGTAGATTTACTGTAAATGGCTTCAATTCTCACATGTGTTAATGGAGAGAAGTAAGGAGGGTGTGCCGGTGCCAGGGAGCCTGGTAGAGATTTTAAACAGGGAATTCATGGAGGGCTTTGCTGAAAATCCAAGTGTGATGTGAAGGAGGAAAGTGATTGCTTCTCTGTGGTGAATTATCTCCACAAAGCTGCTAAGGCAATCTATTGATTGCTGTGCTGCTGTCAGATAACAATAAAGCCACACAGATGCTTCAATTTGAGCAATATAAACTCTCTATCTTTGCTATATAGTCTCTGCATTTTGAGACAGAAATTCAAAACCTGATGTTTTAAATGTCAGGCAGTAAACAGCTGTCCATAAAATCTGATAAGTGCCTCCACTGACTCTTAGTTTGGCTATTATTTCAGCATTATGTTTTATTTTCTTTAAAAAAAGAGAAGCATTTAATACTTTTATGAAAAGCTCATTTTTTTCAGTGCAAACAAAATTGTATTGTTATGAAGCCCACATTTTGTCATTCCAATTTCTTTTCTCTCCACCAAGTTTGAAATAAGTTTTTCCCCTCTCCATTCTTGAACTAGTATAGCAATATGTTTCTCTCATGTAGAAACAAGATTTCTTATTTTGAAGTGGGAAAATATTAAATATTTGCTTTCTATTTTCCTATTCAATGACAGGGAATATGAGTGACCTTCTCTGTTATAGAAATTTTATGAATTAACTTGTAGAACATTTTTCTTTAACTCATTTTTCTAGAGTAAAATTTCTTTTATTTTTCATAGCTTATTTGCTATATAATCCAGAAACGTGACCCGATATGCCAAGGGTCTGAGATGTAGATTCATGTGCCTGAGATTAATAGGTAAAGGTCAACATATTTTATTCCTGTTCTGAACTAGGGACTAATAATTTAAGCTAATAAAACACATGGTATTTAAAAATGTATAAACTAGTAGGTTAACTTTATTTATAATAAGAAATGAAATGAAAATTAGATTAACATGAAATGGATCTGGTCAATAAGTGTTCCTTATTAAAAACTAGATATCTATAACAATAACTCTCTTCCTATCTGAGGTTTTCAAATCTCCTGATAATTTTTTATTTTTGTTTTTCTAAAATCAAATCCTAAATATAAAATAATATAAAAATTTAAGGTTATGTTTTGCACCAGAAGCAATCTCTGAGGTGTCCCAGAGAGGCCCTGAAAAAAATCACGAAGATTTGTTCTTACACTTTACAAGAAGAGAGGTGTTAGAAATAATTAAATTTATTTGCCATGCTACTATTGATGAGATGCATGAAGAGTGGCAAGTCAGAAGAGACAGTATCATTTATTTAGGTTAAATTTGCAAGGGTAAAATTTTATTAATATAAATATTTTAGAAATTATATGTTATATGGAAGTTCCTAAAGATTTTTTCATGCCTAGCTATTAATGTTACATTTCTATTTATCTGACTCCTGGTGGCCATATTGACTTATATCAGGCATGAACAACTTAATATCACCAGCCATATTTTCAGTTATTTTTTAAATGTTAATTTGGCTGCTACTTCTTTAATTTGAATTTTGCATCTTCTAGGCTAGTGGTTTATATTTGGAGATTCATGTTACTTACTGAGCTTTATTAATATACATATGTTTATACCTTCCATCAAACTTAATCTTGTTAACTGATATTCTTGATGTACTCTTAATATATTCTAATTATATGCTTTGTATAATCATAGTATCTCAGAGCGGACCCCAAAACTATGTACTTATTTTTATATGTTTAAGCTTCAGTCACTTTAAAAGTACTCTCCATTTGATGCAGTCCACTGCTCAAAACAGTTTTTGAACTCATCAGTTTTGATGCCTTTTAGTGCTTCTACCCTTTTTTGTTTTACCTCTTCCACATTGGCAAAATGTTTCCTATTGAGGACCTTTCTTTATCTGGCAAGGTAGACAGGAGTTGCTGGGGGTGAGAGTAGGTGAAGAGGGAAGGTGGAGCACAGGGATTTTGCCATTTTTGGTAAAAAACTGCTGACCATTCAGCTCACTGTGTGCATGTGCAACAGCCGTAGTTGATGAGGGGAGGAATACCAGGAGAGTGATGTCCTGAAGGAAAGAGTGTTCAAGGAGGAGGAAGTGATAAGCTATAACAAACTCTGCTGATATGTCAGGGAAAGGAAATTGACCATTGGATTTTCTATATGGAGATAGTAGTTTATGTTAATGAATTTGACACCTAGAGCAAATCACTTCTTAACACATTTTCCTCTATACAATGAATTATTTTCAATTATAACAATGAAAAATGCTCAAATAATAACAATAACCTGAAAAGAAATACAGGCAGTAAAAAATATATATGATTTTCATATACATATGAAATCATACCAGTGAATTTTACACTAGAAACACATTTATAAAACAAGAGGAGCCTGGGAAAATTAAGGGTGTGCAATCGTCCCTCAGCATCCATGTGGGGATTGGTCCAAGGATCCCCATGGATACCCCAATCCTTGAATGTTCAAGTTCCTTAGATACAATGGCATAATATTTGCATATAGCCTACATACATCCTCTGGTATATTTTAAATCATTTCTATATTAGTTATAATAGATAACACAATGTAAACACTGTGTAAATAGTTGTTACACTGTATTGTTTAGGGAGTAATGATATAAAAGAAGTCTGTACAGTTTCAGTACAGATGCAATTGTTGTTGGCTTAAGTACATCGGCAAACAGGTAACATTTTTTCCCCCATTTTCAATCCATGGTTGGTTGAATCCACAGATATAGAGGGACAATTGTTTAATAACCTCAGTTCAGGGCACAAGGGGAGTGTTTAAACTTATATAGGACCTAAAACAGGTGAACCATAGAAATGTGAGGAAAGGCAGAGTATAGAGGAACAGATTCAAGCAGATTAGGAGACATGATAGTGGGAGTTCTATTTGTTTTCGTCTGTTTAGTAGGAAGCAAGGTTATTAGTTGAGAGTGAATGAGAAAGCGATATTAGAGTTAAAAGCTAGAACAAAACAGGAAAAAGTTGAAGATAGTTGGAGAGTGACAGAGGGAAATGTAAATAAATTATGGAGGAGCACTTTTTAAAAAAAGATTTTATTTATTTATTTTTAGAGAGAGGGGAAGGGAGGGAGAAAGAGAGGGAGATAAACATGAATGTATGGTTGCCTGTCAAGCACCCCCCTATTGAGGAACTGGCCAGCGACTCAAGCACATTCTCTGACTGGGAATCGAACTGGTGACCCTTTGGTTCACAGGCTGTCACTCAATCCACTGAGCCACACCTGCCAGAGCTGGAGAAGCACTTTCTTGAAGTTAGTGTGACTGCTCAGTATCTATGTGTATGTCCATGTATGTGTATGTTTGTGTTGATATATTGGATGCCTACTGAGGCATATAACAGAGAAAAGTATTTGAATGGTCATCTGCTATCTACTTGGAGCCTGTAAGAACTTGAAAGCAGGAACAATATGTTATTCATACTACATTCTTTACCTCTGCACTGAAGGAACTAATAATATTTTTCAGCAAGATATATACATATCAATTATACTTAAACCATAAGTATCAAAACATATTTTTATGACATATAACACTACATGAAGAAATACATTGTCAGTATTTTCCACTGTACAGAACAAAAATTATTGGCGCAAACAGAAATGACTAAATTTAAATAGTCAAGAAAGGTACCAAGGTCTCAGTGGGGTCTGCTCTGGGATGTGAATGATGTGTAGACTTGTAATAATTGGAATATCTAGAGGAGAATATGTGATATACACTGGATAAAAAAAGGTGCTAGAGCAGTACCTAACACACAGTAGGTGCTCAATGATTTCAGTAAATTACAAGTGAGTTATATGACAGTAAGTAGACTCTTTATCTTTAAGTGCAAATTTTCTGTAAGATGTTAATGGAAACTGTAGATAAAAAACTATGTGGGCAAGATTATAAAAAACATTAAGATAATTAATGTAAACATTTTTCCTGTGGACAATGGAGAATTTATGACTCTTCATAGAAATTATTTGAGGGTGCCCTTGAAAGAATGAGCAAGCAGCATGATGCTGAGATAATTCAAAGGACAGAAGCTGGTGGTGGGAGGTATAATAAGAAATTGTTACAATACTCCACAAACAAGTACATGTTAATTTTGTCTTAAGAGCAAGGACAAGAAATTGATACTTTTTGATATTTATTGAATATTCACATTATGTGATATGTTATGTTGTATATTTTATAAAAATTACAGTCAATACAGTACTTGCCAGCTTACATTTGAATATAACTGAACAGATGCAGCAATGTTATCCAGTGAGATAATCATACCATTTTTAGATTATATCCAGATAAGCCAAAATGCATATTTGAACCACCTAATTTGTCTGGATATAGAAATTATAAACCTAATTCTAATGTATTAATTATTTACCATTATATTCTTATAACTGGACATGTGAAAAGAGTGAACATCTTTTCCAGGTTAAAAGGGATTACAAAATATTTAATTGAATTTAAGCCTTGCAGTTAATAATTTTGTGGGTAACTTGAGATGCAGTGGTTAAAGTGATTTAATTTGTTAGCATTAATGTCCTAATTAATGAGAAAAGAAAAACCTTTTATAATGTGCTAAGTTAATTTTCTCTGGTATGGTCCATGTGGTATATGGTTTATGTGAAAATATTTATAATACAACCATGGAGGGGGGGAGGGAGAGCCTATAAAATTTCAACAACAATTATTAAACAACACTGGTCTGTTGACCAAAAAGCTATTGTAAGCATTTATAAATTTTCCTATTTAGGTTAGTTTAAAGTTAAGTGGAAATTAATAAATACTTAGAAGCACTTTTGCAAACTTATTAGTATGTTTGGTAATATTAAATAAAAATTCATAAAAATTATTGAATGTATCTTTATACTGAATTCTCTGGGGAAAAAGAAAAGATTTTTATAGCAAATTGTGCTTTAAAACATGAAGTGAGCAAAAATGACCAGTCATCTGAGTTGTAATAAAAATCTATCAAATTTTACTTGGAATCATAATTATTAATGTACATAATATATTATTAATGCACATGTCAACTTCTTGAAAAGGGGGCTTTTATTTTATTTAATTTTGTGGTCCCAATAGTAATTTTAATATTTTTAATTTATTAATTACTTAATAATTTTAATGGTTTTATATTAGAAATTGTTTAGATCAAAGTTACAGTAGCTAAATAAATGTATATTTATCATTATGTTTTAGAGTAAAATTTATCAAAGATTTACCTTATAGTTTGTGTCTTTTAGGCCCTGTATAAAAAACTCTTCCCGTTTCATAAAATCACCTTAGCTTTACCTTCTTAGGCATTATGATTTTGCTTGTCATATCTGGGTATGTAATCCACTGGGGCTTATTTTCATACAGGATGTGGTTTAGTGATAATAAAATCTCATTTTTTTCATACTGTGAATCAAAGCTCCCAAATTATTGAACATTATATTATTTTCACATTTGTTTGTGATGATATCTCTGTATAAACCATACTGATTTCTGGATGTTTTGTTTTGGTTTATTTGTCTATATCAGTTCCTTATTGTTTAATTGCAATGGTTTCAGATAGCTTAATATCTGTTTGGAGGCATTTGTCTTGGTTTCTCTTTGTATGAACTCTCTTTAATTGTTTGATGTAGGCATTTATTTTTTCCATGTAAGTATTAAGAACCCTTTATATAATACCATATTTTGGTTTGTATCTATTTAAATTTATATTTAAATTAGTTTGGAGAGATTGGCATCTTTATAATATTGCTATTTTTCATCATATGCTATATGTCTGTATTTATGTAGGGATTCTTTTTTTTTTTTTTTTTAAGATTTTATTTATTTATTTTTAGAGAGGGAAGGGAGAGGGAGAGAGAGAGAAACGTCAATGTGCGGTTGCTGGGAGATACGGCCTGCAACCTAGGCATGTGCCCTGACTGGGAATCGAACCTGCGATGCCTGGTTCGCAGCCCGTGCTCAATCCACTGAGCTACGCCAGCCAGGGCTTTATGTAGGGATTCTTTCATGTTCTTTAATGGAGGTTTAAAATTATACATAAAGTTCTTTTATATTTTTGTTAGGTAAATTTATTTATTTATTTATTTATTTATATTCATGCTATTATGTTAGAATTGGTTGTTGTTTTTTATAACAGAAAACTACCAATTTATAAGTTCTTAGATCCAAAATCTTCCCTCTATTATATGCTATAGTGGTTTGTTTCTATTTGTATCATAATCTTTAAACTTTAAATTTAAAATTTCAGGCCTTTACCGATATATGGCTTTAAATCATGTATTTTCATAAATGCCACTGCACCCTCCTGACTCCTATTGATCCGTGTTACCCATGAGGTTTCTTTAACAAAAACTTCAATACTGAGACTGTTTTTCATTTATCTTAGAAAAATGTGGCATTCTCTTTCAGGGGAGAAATCTTTGTTGGAGTGAGAAATGCAGAATTTGTAAGGTGGCAAACATGACAATGTCTTATCAGAAAAAAAGACATACACTACACAGTATAGCAAAAACAAAAAAAATCAGAGAAATTTCCTCTTCCCAGTTACACCCTAGTGGGGTACACATCATACCTCCCTTTGGGAAATCACTTTCTTGTAGCATCCTCATGGTGAGGCATTCCAAGAATCTAGACTTCCAGGTTTTAGGGGAACAATGAGGAAGATCAGGCTAGTTAATGGCTTCTCTTTCTTTCTTTGTGTTTGTCAAAGAATTAGGCATGTAACTTAAACAGTGCTAATGAGACACTCTTTAATATTGATTTTAAGAAACACCAAGAGAGAAAGTCCCTTCAAAAGCTGCCACACTATGAGGTGTGACAAAGGGTCTCAGGTAGTCATTCTATCTATTGGAATGGCGGAAGGCCATCTGGAGAGATTACAAAAGGCTGTGCTGTAAGACTAGGACAAGTCAACAGGAAAAGAGAAGCTTGAATTCAGTTTCCCTCATCAAATTCTCAAGTTAGATACTATATTTTCTTTTATTAGAACTAATTTGTGGATTTTAAATATCATTTGCAGTCAAAATTTTCCCAATGCTTAATCTGATACTTGGAAGTAAGGTGTCATCTGACAGGCTCTAAGGAATGAATTTTTTAATGCAATTAGATGGATGTGAGTATTTCTCCACTAGCATGGGTAATTGACAGTCTTTATTTGCCAGTAAAGCAGCTGGTTAAATGAGCTCTGAAATATCTCACCCTGGCTGTGTTTCCACTGAGAGAGCTGAAAGGGCATTGAGGAGTCTCCAGGAAACTGGAAGGGGTCACTATTTCCAGATAGGTTATTTGTTACTCAATTTGTCTGGTTGATCACTATGAGACTGGCAATTGGCTAATCATCTTTCATAGTTAGTATGTTTAGGCTGGACTATATGTCTGAAACTCTGACCACTTCTTACTACATCCACTGCTATGAAACTCTACCGCTACTATTTCTCAGTTAGATCATTGTAACAGATTCCTAACTGGATGTTCATTGCATTTCTGATGTTCATTCTCTACTCAAAAACCAGAATGAAGCTTTAAAATGATTATCTTAAGTCATATCATTTACTGCTTAAAACTTTTCAGTGGCTCTCCATTTCACTAAAAGCAAAAACCAAAGTTCTCACAATGGTCTGTACAATCCTCCAATGTATCTAATTCTTTGTAAAGTATGTCTCTACCTCTTTCAACATAAGACCACGAGAAGGAGCCAACAATTCTACAGTTTGATATTTTTCTATTTAGTTCTTTGAACACCCAAACCCTGTAGGCATATGACATATGCTCTTTTCCAGCATGCACACACGTGGATATGCACACAGAAAATCTAAGTGCATAAAGTTCCTGCCGTCCTTTGAGCAGAGAAAGCAAAGGAAAGAGGTGACATTCCCTGGGTCTAGTGGAGGGCACTTCCTGCATCTGTGTTCAGACCTCCTCCAGGGAGCTGTGGTCTGATGAGTTCAGAGTACAGAGGGGAGGTGGATGCAGCTTGGTGCTCCTGAAACTCTAATTCCTGAGCGCTTGTTTCTGGGCTGTTATTCATAATCCAGAGGGTGTCAAAAGTTGCTGGGTTCTGAACTTACCTGTCCTAAGCAGCATGAGATCAACAAGACCAGGTAGCTGGAAGCTCTTCTCCTAACTTCCATCCTTTTAATCTTTCACCACTGACTACCACTAGGAGAGACTGACACTCAGTGGGTAAATGAGTTGACTAAATGCAGTTTACAGATTTCCAAAGCCAGCATCACTGAGAGAAATTTAGAGGGGTAGGTTAGCAAGAGCTAGCTCCCTGACAGAATGCTGTAATGCTTTCAGGTTAGTAAAGACCTTACCACATATGAGTCCTTAAAAATGTCATACATATTTATTTCAGGTTGATATTAAGAGCTTTGATTCACTTAGGTACTGGTATAACAAAGTTGTCACACCTCAGGTTCCTAATTGAGTGCTGAGAAAAGATTGGGCTGCCAGTCACAGGTAGGAAGAGGAAGAAGGTTTGAAGATAGCAGTTCTGAAGCATCAAAATCACCCAGAAATTGCTGCTACCCACTCCCAGAATATCTAGTTCAGTTGTTCTAAGATTGTTCTGAGATTCTGCATTTTAAAAATTATACCAGTTACTGCTACTGCTGGATATGGGTTTTGAGTAGAAGAATACTCAAACCATACTGGAAGCTCAAGAAAAGCTTTGGTCAACCTGGCACATAACTCTCACAAGAGTGTTTCCCATCAGCTGATAGCCTGTTGAACCCAAGGAATCAGGTCCTTGTCCCCTCATTTCTCTCAGTCACTGGGTACAGGAAAGGGCATGAAGTTAGGGAATGCCCTAACTGGCATTCCATCTTTATTAGATGTTATGGTGGTACATAACATCTAATAAAAAGGTGGAGTTAGTTCTTCTCTATAGACTACTGTACGTCTTTAAAAATGGAACTGCTTTTTCATCTAGCAATTCCACTGCTGGGATTATACCCTAAGAATTCTGAAACACCAATTCAAAAGAATCTATGCTCCCCAATGTTATAGCAGCACAATTTACAATAGGTAAGTGCTGGAAACAACCTAAGTGTCCATCAGTAAATGAGTGGATCCAAAAACAGTGGTACATTTACATGATGGAATACTACTCAGCAGAAAGAAAGAAGGAGTTCCCACCCTTTGCAACAGCATTGATGGAACTGGAGAGCATTATGCTAAGTGAAATAAGCCAGGTAGTGAAAGACAAATCCTATATGATCTTACCAATAAGTATTCCATAGTCAACAAAACAAACAAGTGAGAAAAATATAACCAGAGACATGGAAATGAAGAACAAACTGACAGTGATCAGAGGGAAAGGCAGAGGGGGATAATGGGACAGAGAAGAGGCAGGGTCATCAAGGTACATGTACAAGAGACTCACGGACAAAGACAACTGGTTGGGGGAGGATTGAATGTGGGAGTTGGGGGTGGATAGGGTGGGGAAAAGTAATGGGGGAAAATGGGGACAACTGTAATTGAACAATAATAAAAAAATAAAAACAGAGAATGTTTTGTAGAGAAATTGGAATCTTCATACATTTTTTGTGGGAATGTGAAAAGATGTCAGCAGCTTTTGAAACCAGTTTGGCAGTTCCTCAAAAAGTTCCTATCGACTTACTATATGACCTATCAATTCAATAATCTCATATATATATATATTCTAACCCCATAATGATTATTAACTTGAAACTACTATCTTCATTTTGTAAATTTAACAGGTCAAACATAACACATACTCCTATGTTTACTCTTTTGTTTCTAAGGCAAAGCAAATTATAAAATGTTCTTTGTAAAGCCAAGCCCTTGAAAGAACGGAGTTCTCCTTATCATTAGACTGAGAATAAATGCGTCAATACAGGCAAAAAAATTCAAATAAATTAATATAGTGTCCAGTATTTAAATAAAATGCAAAATACAGAACTATAGTTCCCTATACAACCATGAAACACAGTGGAAAGAAAAATGTGTTTATAAAATGAGCGTGAAAGCTTTGTGTCCTCATATTGTTCTGAAACAATTATGCAATAAATCTATAAACCAAACTATTTTGCAAAAAATAATACAGGATGCAATTAGGGTTGCTAGAGCTCTTCTGAAAGATATAGATGTAAAGTCTAGGTATAGTGGGTCAAATTTACGATTTAATTACACAAAATGCTCACTTTCTTTGGTACAAACATAAAGCTATGTTTAAACCATGGTTGGTCTAATTATAATTTCATACTGAATCCAAAAATAAACTTGTTGATGAATTTGATGAATTATAAATTTTAACATTAATAAATAAAGTATATTTAAATACACTGTATCTTCAGATAAATCTAAAGATATTTTAAAGCATTACAACTTTATTTTTATATATATCCAGAATGCAGAAAAATATTTTTTTTATCCAGAAGGTAACTAGCAGGAGGTTTTATTATGAGAAATGAATTGAATGTGTACTATATAAAGTTATTCCTTCTATTTTAAAATCTAATCTTAACAGAATAAATTAGATTATTGTCTGCTTCAGTTTGCAAATCCCACTGTTGCTGTGTACACTGTTGGGAACCACCCTGCCTGGTTTTAGGAGCTGTAACCTCCCCATGGCTAAGGCTGAGTGAGTGACCTTGGGACCATAAGCCATTAAGGAGACAAAGCCTACCTCCCTGGCAGGGGCACCACCTCTGCTCCTTTTACTTCACCTTGCCTGGCCCTCAATGCTTGATTGGTTAGCTAATGATGAGTAAGATTCCTCAAGGGAGGGATGACTTAAGACAGGCACAACCATGGGAGCCCCCAGGGAAGCACTTGGGGGGCTATAGAAAAGGGGGTGATGGACCCTCGCCCCTCGACTTTGACATAGCCTGAGTCCTCATTCTGTCTGCAAGATGTCTCCTAATCTCTTGGCTGCCTTACTTCCCCTGCCTGATTTAAGCCTGAAACAATGCCTTAAGCCTGAAACAATGCTGGAGGTGGGTGCCACCCTGTGCTGGAAAGGGCAGGTTCCCTAGGGTGATCAGGCCTAAGAAAGAATGCATAAAATCCTGTAAAACATGCTTTGCTAATACCCTCAATTTAAATGATAAGGTCCCAAGCAGGAAGTGAGTTTGTTTCCCAAAGTTTTATGGCCCTTTAACTATCTGACCCTGACTCAGAATAAGCCCTCAGAATTCTTTGAATGTTATCTATTTGATCATTTCTGCCTGACAGGATCAATGGGCTTTCTTCTTGTGCAAATTGAACCCAATAGAAGCTTGTCAGGGCAAGGGTCAGGGCACTCTCCTCTTCAGAGAGTGGCCAAGGCACTCCGAGGCTTGCTCTCCCCTTGAGAGAGAAGCCGCACTGTCCCTTTTCCTCCACAGGACTCGGTAGTTCATGTGAATTTGTCTCATATCTCATCCACAATGCTGCAGATCCCAGGAGCCAGGATCTACATCAGTACACTCCTCATGTCTATTTTGTAATGGCCACCTTGAGCCAGTTGAGTCCAGCCCCATGACTGTAACAAGTTTGTAGAAAAGTTGCAGTGAAGGTTCTAATGGCTAGATTAAAAGATGAAAAGCCTAAAATAATCATAAAAATCACTGAAGAGGTATCAACTTCTAATAAGAAACATACTATACAGAAATGTTCCACTCATCATGACAGTCACTTTAAGGACTAAAAGTAAATATCTGGAGCTGAACATCACCCAAGAAATAATGTATTTTAAACAAAACAGAACAGATATGATATACAGTTGAGAATCTCTCAAGAATTAATACGAATATTTTATATTGCAGCACTAAATGTAACAATTCAACTATATTTTGATAATATCTATTATATCACATAGATATTTATAGCATCAGATATATTAATATGGCAAGATTGTTTGGATCGATATTATTCCAACATTTATGAATGTATTCCAGTTACATTTATATATGTATATGTAAACGTGAGTCAAATGTGGATTTTTGTGTATGGGTCTTTACAGGAAGGTTTTGATGGTTCCAGTGTGAGGTAAGTGTGAGTGGGTGGGAGATTGAAACGAAGTGGGCGGTGTCTATGAGCGGGTCAGTGTTCAAGCAGTTGATATATTTCTTTCAATGTTGTCCCTTATGCCTGTAATTACTTATGCATATGTGTATGCATGCAAGTTTTTCTACGTGTGATTTTTATCAAAAGCTATAACATTAATATTTGGTTAAAATCTATTTAACAGATGTGACAAATGACAAGTTTTATAATCATTGTGCTTGTTTGTAGTTTTGTTAGAAACACTTCAGGTGAGTTTTTGAAAAATTAGACAGTTTTGTAGGTGTAAATGTTTTTTTTTTTAATTTTTATTTTATTTATTTTAGAGAGGGAAGGAAGGGGGGGAGAGAGAGAGAGAAACATCAGTGTGCAGTTGCTGGGGGACATGGCCTGCAACCCAGGCATGTGCCCCGACTGGGAATCGAACCTGTGATGCCTGGTTCGCAGCCCGTGCTCAATCCACTGAGCTACACCAGCCAGGGCTGTAGGTGTAAATGTTTTTCAAACATTAGGAAGCAGCTAAGACCAAATTTTCAGATGTAGTTGGAATTGTCTTAGAAACAGATGAAATCAAGTTTGTAAACATTGCTAGATGTTTAGGAAAATTTCTCATCAAAATGAATATTAATTGAAACCACAATGAAATATCACCTCATATTTGTCAAAATGGCTATCCTCAATAAATCAACAAACAACAAGTTAGTGAGGATGTGGAGAAAAGGGAACCCTAATGCACTATTGGTGGGAATGGAGACTGGTGCAGCCACCATGGAAAACATTATGGAGTATTATCAAAAATTAAAATGAAACATCCTTTTGATCCAGAGATTCTACTCAAAATATATCCTAAGAATCCTGAAAGATCAATACAAAAAATATATGCACCCCTATATTCATAGCAGCACAATGTACAATAGCCAAGCTATGAAAACAACCTAAGTGCTGGTCAGTAGATGAGTAAATAAAAAATAATGGTACATTTACCCAGTGGAATTTTAAGCAACAGTAAAAAAAAGAGACTCTTACCTTTTGCAACAAGGATGAACCTGGAGAATTTTATGCTAGTGAAATAAGACAGTCAGTGAGGGACAAATACCACATAATCTCACTTATGTGGAATCTAATGAACACAGTAAACTAATGAACAAAGCAGAAGGACAGCTGACAGAGATGGGGGACTAGATTAAAGATGGTGAAGGGATTAACCAAAGAACAGGTATACAGAACCCAAGGATGTGGACAATGATAAGGGGATTGACAAAGGGAGGGGCGTGGGTGGGTGTGGGTGGAGGTAGGAAAAAGGAAAAAATGTGCAGGAACAACTCTACAGCATAAACAAAAATGAAAAAAAAGAATATCAATTGAACATAAAACATGGTTCTACCTATATAAAGTATCTAAAATAGTCAAACTGATAGAAGCAGAGAGTAGAATGGTGGTTGACCATGGCTGGGAGTGGAGAAAGGGGGAGTCGTTCAGTGAAAACAACATTTCAGTTATGCTAGACGAATAAATTCTAGACATCTGCTGTATAACATAGTGCCTGTGGTTAATACCAAGGCATAGTGCACTTCAAAGTTTGTTTAGGAGGTAGATCTCATATAGATGTTCTTATTAAGAAAATAAAAAATGGAACACAACAATGGAACTCAAGGAAATTTTGGAAGGTTTTGGATGTCTATTATGTCAATTGTGATGATGATATCACAGGAGTTTGCCTGTGTCCAAACTCATCAAATGGCATACACTAAACAATTTTTGTATATCAAGCATACCCTAATAAAGTTTGATTAAAAACAAATATCCCAAATAGAGGCGCTTAAAGATAACCCACATTACTATATTTATAATGGAACATACCAGATTTTAACAATTTTTGGAAGTTTAAAGGCAAGTATATTTTTAAATTTGTAAACTGAATAAATTGCGCACTAAAGAAAACATAATGATAAAGTTCTTTATCAGACACAGAAGCCAGACCTTCCCCCATAACAAAATCTCAAATAATGAATATGCAGAGGGCCCAAGAAAATCCTCAAACAACCACACACATGTGTAAATGAAAGGTCATTTCTTCTTTATAATTTCTTTTTTTATAGGCCCTCTGAAAACCCTTTCCTGTATTGAAGATGAAGAAAAATCAACAGGAAAGCTAGATTTACTATAGAAAATAAATTACTTAAGAATCTTTCAGTAAAATATTCAGTATCTCTAGGTAAAAAGTGCTTAGTCTATCAGGCTTCAACTTAGACATCTAAAAACAGTGAGAGATGTTTGGATGTGTGGCTTCTGGAATCTATTATTAAGGTGTGGGGCAGGGCATTCTGTATCCTCCAGTCATTCTTTGCCCAGATAGACTTTGCAGCCAGAGTCATTACTCAGCTTTTAAAATATTTCATAGTTTTCATTCCACCAATATGGCCTTGTTGTTCTTGGAACATATTAGGAATGCACTGAAATATACTTAACACTCCAAGTTTGTTCTATCAAATACATTCTACTTCTCCATGTGGCTTTCCTCCCTTTTTACCAGGCCTCTGATGAAAGGTTACTTTGTCAAAGAGTTTATCCTGGAACTCTTTGTTCCAGTATTCTACATAGAATACTCCTTTGTATCATTACCCTCTAGCTATCGCTTTGCCCTAATCTTCTTAATAGCACTTATATAGCCCCAGAATGCAACTATCAACTAGGGACTGTGTCTATTTGGCTAATTACTGTATCCCCAGTGTTTAAAACAGTGACTGGAAAGTAATAGGTACCAAAAACTTATTTTTTCTTATAAATTTTATATTTGTTTCAGGTGTACAGTGAAGTGGTTAGACAATTATATGATTTAATTGATTAAATCATGATTACTGATTTAATTACTGAGGGAATTACTGAATCAGCGATTCCCTCAGTAATTCTAGTATTCACTTGGAAACATACATAGTTATTACAATTAACTATATTATATTAACTATATTCCCTAAGCTAAACTTTATACTTCGTGGCTATTTGGTAACTTTTCACTCTCTTCACTTTTGTTACCCATCCTTCCACCCCTCTTGCATCTGGCAATTCTCAGTTTGTCCAGTGTATCTACGGGTCTGTTTCTGTTTTGTTTGTTTATTTAGTCTTTAGATTCCACATATGAGTGAAATCAGATTTTTTTTCTGTCTGACTGACTTTATTTAACATAATACCCAAAGTGTCCATCTATGTTTGAAAAACTATATGCACCCTTATATTCACTGTAGTGTTTTAAAAATAGCCAAGATATGAAGCAGCCCAAATGACCATCAGTAGACTATTGGATAAGGAAGATGTGGCTTATATACACGCAGTGGAATATTAATCCGTTGTAAAGAAGGTTGAAATCTTACCATTTGTGACAACATCAATAATTATTTCTTATGTGAATAATATATTTATAGCTAACTTTGAAGGGATACTAACCTAGGTACTAAGTGTTATAGTAAGTGGTTTAAATATATATTACATAATCATGACAAGAATTCTTTGTTATGGAGAAAAGTGACCAGTTTGTTAGTGGCAGAAATAGGATTGGACCTAAGGCAGTTTGATTTCAGAGACTACACTATTAATCATCATATCAAATTACCAGGCTCTGAGAAATGTATTTTAGTATCAAAAGTAAAATAACATGTTCTCTTCTTTGAGGCTTTGGTATTCTTCATTCTTTTAAATAAGGGAGCAAATGCAACAACATTTTTTATCCTAGCTGAGAGACAGCTCAAAGTTTAGTTTGTTCTCCAATCATTATTTTATGAATGCTTTAGAATATGTCTTCTCTAACATGCTATTCCAAGTCGGTTTATTTTTTCCAAGAAAAAAATGTGGTAAATTAAAAACATAACTTGCCTTTAGGATCTCGAATCTGCTGATCTTGTGTATGCCTTAATTGTGAGTTACAGTGCATTCATGCTCCTCCGGGGAACTCCAGGCTTTGATTTTTTTCTGCTCACTGCTTTATAGTACGATTACGCTTGTTATACTTAATTTAATGCTTTGTGAACACTTTTCCTATTTTACAATGTAATTTTAGTTCTACTTACACATAATATACTAGTGTTATTTTCAATTCCACATATAAACTGTAGTTTTCAGGAAACAATGCAAAAGAATATATACTACTTGGGCTGTATTTAGAAACTGACAGTATAATTTGGTCATAATATTCTGTACTAATGTTTCACTACATTTTTACTGAGAGACTGAATATAATAGCCAGACCATATACAAAGTCGAATTCTGCCCCTCAGCCAGCAGCAAGCAGGTCTGAGAAAACTGAACCACAGCCTCACAGGACATTGGTCCCAAACTGTCAGGACTTGACCAATAACTGACAGTTTCACTAATTTTTGCTCCTGCTTTCAACTTAGGACCAACCAGAGAAGGCCAAATACATACTCATTACCAAAATGTTGGGAAATGTTAAAAAAAGTGTATACTAAAACTCTTAATTAGTATACCACAAAAGAGAACTCATTAAATGGTACCTAGCATAAGCAGAAATCTGTTCCCATTTGAAAGGACAAATATATTAATTATTACCTGGTATAGCATACTCTAATAATTTAGGGCAGCCACTGTCCAAATGTGGTCTCAGTAATTTTTTAAATTCTTAAAAATTGTTGAGACCTTAATGTGTGTAAGTTCTATCTACATTTATGATATTAGCTATTTAAATGGAGAATTTTTAGAATATTAATTAATTTAAATATCTCTATATGTAATATGTAAGGAAACATAAATAATACAAGTATATTTATAACATGTTTTATACATTTAATGAACTATAAACATAACTTTATTATAGAAAGCAAAAACATAACAAGAAAAGTGGCATTGTTATTTCATCTTGAAAATCTCTTCTGTGTTTGGTCTAACAGACAGGAGCTCATTCACTCTCTTATTATTCCTCTTGTGATCTGGAATACTCATAAAGGATGAAAAAGACAAACTTGTATCATTAAGAAAAATTTTGCAAACCAATGTCATTCTAATAAATTCAGTTAAAAATTTTAAAAAGCAAACATAAGAAAAGAAAAAGGAAAATAATTTTGACCTCACTAATCATTTCATGGGATACGGAAAATCAAGAAGCATCATTTTAAAGTTACCTACCAGTTTGCTATAATCATTTATTATATCATTTGACAGCTATAGAAAAATTTCCCTCACTGAGGAGAGTTTTGTTCTCGGTGTCAGGCCTTTGGGGATAAAGAAATTCTGATCAGTATTGCCTGTTGAGCAGTTAGCAGCTCAAGCAAATTGACAAGAATGTCAGTATACTCAGAATACAGAATTTCTCCACAAATTATATGCATAATAATTGGGGTTTTATGTACAGAAATGTATTTCTGGTTATAGTATAAAAAGATATAGGATGAAATATTGATGAGAACCTACAAGTTCATCAGAAATTCCTTTGCAATCATCTCCTTTCTCCACTAATTCTCTACTATATGCTCTTTTCTTAGTTCTATCATTAATTTATTCCCAAAACTCGACATGTTACTATTATAATAATGACTTTATTTTGATAGTTTCTGTGGACTTGATTCTTTTCACAATTTAGCAAACACAAAGATTGCAAGAGCCTATTACTTAACCCTTCTGAAATTAGGGTCCTATTTCAAATGAGGCAATAATCCTTTCCATATCTTACATTGTTAAATATATTAACATCAATATACTAAATATTAATATATAACATATCCTATAATATATATTAATATTTTATATATTAATAATAACACATCCATCAATGTATTATATTAATGTAATATATAAATATATAACACACATAATAATATAATATATAATATATTATATAATATATTTATGTATTAACATATATTAATATTGAATATATTAATATATGCAAAAATGTGATGCAAATTGTAAGGTGATATACAAATAAAAGCTATAAATATTTCAGTAAAAGTGAACACAATATTCTTCCTTATCTGATGTAAATTCAAGATGTACACCTGGACCTATGAACAGATGATGCCTAGATCATTAATATCCAAATATCAATGTGAGAATATGATTACTGGTTGTAAGTTCATATATAGCTTTTGGTTAGTCATGTGGCTTCTCCAGTTACCAGTGTCCAAAACTCAGTTTAATCATAGCCCCTTATAGATTAAATAGTTGCTAGAAAATACAATTAATTCTGAAGACACTTTAGGAAATTTTAATTTTGTTATAGTTGTAACTTTTGATAGTTGATAAGCAGGGGAAGGGTGTGTGCTTGTGTGTGTGTGTATGTGTGTGTGTGTATGTGTGTGTGTGTGTATGTGTGTGTGTGTGTAAAACAATGAATTACCTGACAACGTCATTTTGGAACATGCTCTATTTTCACAACGCCTATGTTATAGAAACCTAGTAATGGTTTAAGAAACCTTTGGAAATGTGTATAATTTTTATTTTTTTGCATAAATCTTATGGATTTAGTACATTTCTTCCTATTTATCAGTAAAGAACACTGTGGACTCTGCCTACGATGGAAAATGAACACTAATTGCTTTGCTGTAGCAGCAATGAACTGCATTCTGTCACTCAGCTGATTGTAGTGACTGAGTGAAATGAGATAGTTTTTTGGTTGTGAATTCAAAAGCTCTGAAATGTTTTCCTCAGGAATGTCAGTAGGCCTCTGTCAGTATAACATGGCTGACATAGTGACAACCTGATTCCCAGTAAGTGTTCACTTTAGCCATACCGGCTGCCAGGCTCTATCACTGGCTACAGCTTTGCTATGACATGGAGATAGTCATTTTTGTAAAGAATTAAATTGCTTTATTTATTACTGATGTTGCTTGTCTCAGTTATTGAAACACTTTGTCACAGCTGGAGAACGCAGCTGCTTTCTTTCCTCCTGTATCGCAATAAAAAAATGTAAAAGAAATACATTGGAGGGTAAAATAGTTTATTTAGTGTTTAAAATATGCTTTCAGCTAGTTAGAAATATATAATTTTTGGAAAATGAATATGTAATTTAAGACAAAACATATTGATGATGATCAATTATTCTAATTGTGTTATAGTATTATTTTGAGTCTTTTATTTCTTATTTGAGACAAATGAAATGCCCACGATTCAAAATTTAAAGAAAAGTGAAGCTATTGAAATTTGGAACCCTTTGTGTAATCATCAACAAAAGATCATCAGATGTAAAAGTTTTTATAGATATATTTAATTCCATCAGAGCCTGGCACATTAGCAATGGGAAACTTGAAAACACAAAATGTAATTGTTCCTGAATAATATGATGAACTGGTTTAGAACATCAAAAAATGGTTTATGCAAACCACACTTCTGAAGTTGATACAAAATGAAACTCATATACTCTTAGTTGTTTTCTGAAGTCAAGTATATTTAGACTTGGCAGTTCAAACCCAGAGGGGGTTCAAATGCACAATAAGGAATGTACATAAAACCCTTTCTTGATCATGACTGAGTTATAAAACCTTAGTGTATAAAGTACTTGTACTGGAAAAATCCATGAAGTATTTTAACATATTAGCTGACCAGAACCTGGCAGAGTTTCCAAATACATAATAGAATGCTAATAACTTTCTTTAAAAGCAGATTAAAAAAAATAATAACTTCCCTTTCTATTCATGACAGAATAATGAACTGGATTAGCCCTCTCTCTTCATGCAAAAACAAAATCTAAAGGAAAATAAAAAATATATGAAATGATTGTTTTTAGACATTGGACTAGATGAAGTATAAATCTGTAATACTTTAAGAAAAATAAACAAGGTGAGTCTTGCAAATTTTCCCCAAACTGTTACCTTGAATCACTTTTTTCACTGCAGGGCAAGAAGGGTTTCTGAGTGTAGAGTCAATGGAGGTGAAATCTCACCTTTTCCTGCTTTAACAGGGTCTAGAACATCTGTGTGCACAAGTCTCCATAGTGGAGTACTTCTGGCCTGCAAAGAAACATCATGGCCTTGTTTCAAATTGTGGGGTTGGGTATATTTGATCTGAATGAAAACTGGTCAGGAATTATACGTGTTCATTCATTAATTTTAGACAAAAATGACAGGATGGTAAATTCAACTAAAGTCTATCAACATGTTTCACAGCTAAGTATTTTTTAAAATAAATAACTGCAAACCGGGCTTCAAACTGAGCAATCTGTGACCGTAGATGAGTCTGCTAACTTTCCTAGATCCCAGTTTTCTCATCTGTAAAATAAAATTGCTAAACAAGATCAGTACTTGGTACTAACAGAAAGTAATAAGAACAACTATCAGTAGCATATACATATCTTAATTATTCTTCAAAATATCTCTATGAAGTTAGAATTCTTATTATCTCATTTTACAGTGAGAGTAGGTAACCTGTCCAAGTAAAATAGCTAGTAGATGACAGAGAATGAGTATGCACCCATTTGTAATTGTTTTCCAACTCTGCGTTATTATTCACCAGATTATAATGCTTAGATGGGAATTAACCAAAAGCCATGTACTTGGACATGCGTTTCATTGTAGAAGGAAAACATAGTAGTAGGTGGTTAATGTAAATAATGGAAAAGGAAGATTGATGTTATTGTACTAAATATTTACAAAACCAATTCTAAAAACAGAAAGCTGCAGTATGATCTCCTGCGCTGAGAAATTTTGGCAGTCTAATAAGCTTTAGTTATGATGGTGCTTCTTTGAACATTAATAACAAGTTCTGGTTTTAGTGGAGCTGATTTAGGCAACTGGATTAATTTAAACTCATTTTGAAATGAACCATGTCTTAATTTTCTATTTAGAAATTAGGAAAGTATCCTAATTTTCTAATTCCACTGTAATGATGTTAATCATTGTACAAAGTGCTTTTATATATCTGTTTTATCTAATTCTTGTTATAATTTGTATAAATAGTCCACTGAAAATGTATAATTCTATGAATTCTGAGCAATAATATACCTGTAGAATCATTCCTACAATTAAGAAAAAGACCACATCCAACATGACATAAAAGACCCTTATGTGCCTTTGTAGCCTATTCCTTCATCTGCACCTGGCTGCAGACAATCTGATTCGCACCTTATCGCTATATAGGTTTCATTTTCTGAAATTTTGTATGAGTGGACTCATGTAAGATACACTTTTTTGTGACTATTTCATTTCACAGAGGAATATTATCTTTAGGTTCAGCCATGTATCAGCTGACCCATGTATCAGCTGTCCCATGTATCAGCTGACCCATGTATCAGCTGACCCATGTATCAGCTGACCCATGTATCAGCAGCTCACTTTCTTTTTACTGTAGCTCTGTACCATGTGTAGATATACTATCATTTTTAAATCTACACCTGCTGCACATCTTATCAGGCACATATTGGCCAAGCAAAAATTTTTTTGTAAAGTGTCTGTTAAAATATTTTGTCTCATTTTAAAAAAGTCTTTTTTTACACTAGATGGCAAACAATTTATCTGATATTTTCTTCCAGAAATTTTATAGTTTTAGCCTTTATATTCAGAACTATGATACATCTAGAGAAAATTTTTGTTTATTATGAGAAGTGAGAGTTTATTTTATTTTATTTTATGTGGATATGTATAGGGAATAAATTTAAGTATAATTTTGTGAAACCAGCTAATACACATTTTTTTATTTAAAATTTTTTAAGAGATTATTTATTTAGTCTTAGAGAGAGGGGAAGAAAAGGAGAGAGAGGGAGAGAACCATCAATGTGTGTTTGCCTCTCACGTTTCTCCTGCTGGGAACCTGGTCTGCAACCCAGGCATGTGCCCTGACTTGGAATTGAACCTCGACCCTTGGGTTCACAGGCCCATGCTCAATCTACTGAGCTACACCAGCCAGGGCCAATTCATATACATGTTTTTTTCTATTGCCCCAACATGTCAGTTGGCTGCAACCAGTGTGATGCTACTAGTAAATGGTGGCGGCAAACGTAGCTCCAAATAAAGTTCCCATCTTCTAATGTGCTTTTATCCCCTTTATCCCTGAGTGAAAATACAGTGTGTGGTCCCCAAAGACAAAAAAATATTCTTCCAAAATTTATCTGGCTTTGTGTTTGAATCTCTTTTCCTTCATTTTTGTTCTGTGTGTTTACAAAACTATGTGGTAGGTGTTAGAAGGTGGTTCTTTCTCACTCACGATCCTTTTCATTTCCAATCAAGTTAGCCAAAGGAGTTTCCCATTAAGCAAAATTGCCATGCTATTTTAGAAATGGGAATTTCTAGTGGGCCATAACGTAATTTATTTGTGAAAGACAAATACAGTATGATCTCACCTATAAGTGGAACCTAACCAACAAAACAAACAAGCAAGCAAAATATAGTAGCCATAGACACTGAAATAAAGAACAAACTGAGAGTAACCAGAGGGGATGGGGAAGAGGGATGATGGGGGATAGTAGGGGATGATCCATCAAAAAACATGTATACAGGACACATGGACAAAGCCAAAGAGGGTAGGTCTGAGGATGGGAGGGAGGGATGGGTGGGGTGGGGGGTATGTGGGATGAAAATGGAGACATTTGTACCAGAACAACAATAAAAATAAATTATACAAAGAAATTATAACAAGTCTTATTCTCTAATCACCTAATGATTAATTCACATAATATTGAGAATATTCAATGAGAATATGTTCCTTATATATATCACATTTGATTAGGATATTGTTACAGTGTTTTGGGAATGTGTTATCTTTGCTTATTTACTAAAAACTCATTAGAAAGGGATTTAAAACATAATCTTCATCCGTGAAATGATTCAAATTGAGGATAGACATGTGCTTTTGTTTTTATGTAAAAAGCTCATTTTTTATAAATATTAATAATCTTACTTTCACTGAAATGCAATAATTTAATTCATTTTGTGTAAACTAGCTAAATATATTGATTATTGTGTTATAATAATCATCAGAACAATGTACTTATTACCTAATTACCTAGTATGTGTTATTAATAATTAAAAATGGGATTTCAGCTTATCTGAAACATAACATAGAAGCATGATGTTAAGTAATTCCCCAATGTGTTTGCAATGTGATTATTTGAGGAAGCAAGTTGAGACTCCTCAATGGATATTTGTGATAGAATTAAAATTATTTTGTTTTCTTTTAAATGTTCTACTGAAAACAATGACTTGACAAAATCTGACTGTAAACCTGGAAATGGTAAAAGTATCTGATGAGTTTTTCACATTATATGATTATATAATCTACTATATTGAGGGGTTAAGCATCTGAAAATCTAAGCATTTCTGTAGAAGCCAGAAAGTTCATATTTGAATAGAATGAAATTCATGTTTCAGAACTTCTTTACCCATACTTTTGATGTAGCAAAAGGAAAGTGGCTTGTAATTATGCATTTCTATATAATTTTCTTTTTAACATTGCTAGATTTACCATTATGTGAAGAATTTCAGTGGTTAAAAGTGCTTGAAAATTTGTGATATTAAAACATAAAATAAGTGATTTTTAATGTTAAAAATTCACATTATAACAAATAATAAGAAGTAATATTTGAATTCTACAAAGTATTTAATTTTGCTTATTTTATCCTCAAGAATATTTTATTAAAAAATAAAGAATGCTACTCAGTGCTGCTAACACCACTGTTTCTATTTCCCATATCACCTTTAGACTCTCCTTATATACGTGCATATTTATAGATGTTTTTGTACCTGACATCCAGATTCTTCCCCAGGATGCTGATATAGCAGCATTCTTTGTTGGTATTTCCATAAGTTGCACAGCTATCTTTTTTATTACAAAAGATTTTTATATTTCAATTTTCTACAAATTGATTTATATAGTTCCTACAGAACAGAAAGTTCAGTAGTTTAAAAACGATGCGATTTGATACATACAGATGTTTCATCTATCTTCCACACTCTGCTTACATTAGCATAGTGGCTGGACATTTATATAACTTAGGCAGTTATTCACCCAGTGGTTCTAGCAAGTACCTGACGCCATACATAGTTATTACAATATTATCGACCATATTCTCTAAGCTGTACTTTACCCTGGAAGTATTTTGTAACTCCCAATTTGTACTTCTTAACCTCTTCACCTTTTCTTTTCTTTTTCTTTTTGAATTTAATTGGTGTTCAAGTGCAGTTTTCTGTCTTTCTTCACCTTTTTCATGAAGCCCACCAACCTCTTTCCCATATAGGGAAAGCAGTTTGTTTTCTGTATCTCTGAGTTTTCCCCCGTTTCATTTATTCATTTATTTTGCTGTCTAGATTCCACATGTAAGTGAATCATATGGTATTTATCTTTACCTATATGACTTATTTCACTTAGCATAATACTCTCGGTCCAGCCAAGTTGTGGAAAATAAGATTTTTTAAAAAGATTTATTTATTTATTTATTTTTAGAGAGAAAAGGGAGAAAGAGAGAGAGAGATATCAATGTGTGGTTGCCTCTCATGTGGCATCTGGCCTGCAACCCAGGCATGTGCCCTGACTGGGAATTGAACTGGCGACAGTTTGGTTTGCAGCCAGCACTCAATCCACTGAACTACAGCAGCCAGGGCAGAAAATAAGATTTTTTTTTTTACGGCTGAGTAATATTCCATTGTATACAATGTCTGGCACATATGATGCCTCTTTTTGTTACAAAATCATAAGCATGTAATTCTGTAGCATAACAATATCATACTCAAGCATATCATATGATATTTTAGGTGAAATGTCCAAATTAAAACCATAAATTATTATACACATATTATTACCCTACCAACCACACTTAAGCAGTGGTTACTTCTCCTGGACCCTGTGTATTTTCCACATCCATTTGTCTTTTGATTGGAGAATTCAATCCACTTACATTTAAATTAATTTTTGATAGGTATGTAGTTATTACCATTTTATTTTTTCTGGTTGTTTTTGAAGTTTTCTGCTCCTTTCTTATTCTCTTGCTCTCTTATGTGTTGTTGATTATCTGTAGTGTTGTGTTTGGATTCCTTTCTCTTTATTTTTGTGTGTCTCTTACAGATTTCTGGTTTGTGGTTACCATGTGCTTCCTGTATACCAAGCTATGTTTGTTAACAGTCTATTTTAAGTTGATGGTCACTTAAGTTCAAACAGATTCTACATCACTATCATTTTTACTAACCACCTCATTTATTTTTGTTACTTTACTTTTGTTTGCTTGTGTGTATCCCTTAATTTACTGTTGCAATTACACATGATCTTCTTATTTTTTATCTTTTAACCTTTATACTACCTTTATTGTTGGTTGACCCATTGCTTTTACTAAGTGTTTGCCTTCGTCAGTAAGAAGGTTTTTCTTTGGGATATTTTCTTATTGTTGCTTTTAAATTTTTTCCTGTTTTTTAAAGAAGTCCTTTTAACATTTTTTTTGTACACTGCTTTGGTGGTGATAAATTATTTTAGCTTTTTCTCATCTGGGAAGCTCTTTATATTTCTTTCAATTCTAAATGAGAACCTTCCTGGCTGGAGTAATCTTGGTTGTAGTCCTTACTTTTCATCACTTTGAGTATCTCTTGCCAATCCATTTTGGCCTGCAAAATTTCTGTCGAGAAATCATGTAACAATCTTATGAGAGCTCCTTTGTGGATAACTAACTGATTTTCTCTTGCTGCTTTTAAAATTCTCTCTTTGCCTTTAAATTTGGCATATTAATGATTTAATGATGTACCTTGGTGTGAGCCTCTTTGGGTCCATGTTGTTTGTGACTTTTTGTACTTCCTGGAATTATGTGTCTATTTCTTTTGGCAGGTTTGGAAGGTTTTCAGTCATTATTTCTTCAACTAGGTTTTCAATCCTTTGCTCTTTCTCTTCTGTTTCTGGTGTTGTTATGCTTGCTTGATGTTGCCCCAGATGTTGCTTAAATTTTCATTTTCTTGAATTCTTTCTTTTTCTTTTTGCATTTCTGTTTGGGTATTTTCTGCTATCTTGTCTTTTAAATCAGTGATTCAATCCTTTGCTTCATGTAATCTTCTGTGGATTCCTTCTGGTGGTTCTTCCTTTGTTATAGCATTCTTCATTTCCACCTGGTTCTCTTTGTTTTTTTGCTGATTTTTTCAATTGAATTTATTGGGGTGACATTGGCTAATAAAGTTATATATGTTTGAGGTGTACAATTCTATAATACATCATCTCTACATTGTACTTGTGTCCTTTTTTGTTTTGTTTTGTTTTCTATCTCCTCTTTTTGTTTCCTATTTCATTGTTGAAGTTCTCACTGAGATTCTTTATTCCTCCCCTAAGTTCATTAAACAATCTTATAAACATTGTTTTGAACTCTCTCTACATTTTGTTTATTGTTTGCTTCCATTTTGATTAGTGATTTTTCTGGTGTTTTGTCCTGTTCTTTCATTTGGGACATCTTTCTTTGTCTCCCTGCTTTAGTTTCTATTTATTAGGTAGATCTGCTACACCTCTCAGTTGTAGCTGAGTGGCCTCATGTAGTAGATTTTCTATGGGCCTCAGTGCACAGTCTCCATGTTCACCTTAGCTGTGTGCTACTAGGTACATCCCTTGTGTGGGTTGTGTGTACTCTCTCTCCTGTTGTAGTTGATCCTTGATTGCTGTTGGCATGTCAAAGTGTGGGACTGATCCTCAGGCTTACTGGCTGTGAGGACTCACCATGCAGACAGAGGATGAACTATTATGTGGGCGCTGACCTGCTGTGGAGGCTGACCCTACTGAGTGGGATTCATTTTATCAAGGCTCTGGTGCCTGCCAAATTTACCATTAGGGTGGTGCTCTGGTGTGATCTGAGGCAGGCCACCAGGTGTGTTGGTTCTGGGCCCTTTTGGGAGGGGCTCTGGTGTAGACCAACTGTTGCTTACATCTTTCCTAGGGTCCCCTGCTAGGAGCTACACAGTGATCTGCATGTGGAAGCTGCTTGTGCTGGACTTGGAGGTGCCTGGGAATGATTACCCTGTGACCCGAGTCTAGCTGCCACACTTAGCAAGAGTTACAGGGCACAATGAAACCAGCTGCTGCTTGTATGGAGTTTGTGGACCTTTGAGAGATTTAGGAAAGTCTGCAGCATGGACTGAGGCTGATTGTGTTGATTAGCCTCTGAAAGATCTTAGGCTGGCATATGGATTGGGTGTGGCAGGGTATCACAGAATCATTGGGAAGGGGAGAGTGAGAATGATGTTGAAATCTGGTGCCCACCTGTGCCTGCTGTGTGGAGGAGGGATCATCAGAGAAACAATGCTGCCTGCTGAGACTTCAGTCCCAGAGAGAGCTGCCCCATGAGCCCTTGTCCTGTGAAGCCAGACAATTCATTTTTTTCCCCATACTGTCCTGGCATGTTCATGGTGTTTTTTTAAGTTGCTGTCCATTTTCTGGAGCTTAGGGCAAGTGTTTGTGAGTGAGTTTGTACTTGAGCCTTTTAAGAAGATGCCTGAGTCTCCCTCCAGTGGCCCTCCATCACACTAGATACAATTCCCACTGATTTTACAGCCAGATACTGTGGGGACTGTTGTTCTCAGTACTGGTGCCCAAGACTAGGGAGCCCAGTCTGGGGCTGGAACCCTTTGTTCCTCAGGGGACACATCTGCAGCCAAGATATCCCTCCTGATCCTTAACTGCATCATGTGTATATGGGACCAATCCATTTTGCATCTCTACACCTCCTACAAGTCTTGATGTGGCTTCTTAAAGAAGAAACCTTAGTTACTAACTGTATCCTTAGTTAGAGGAGTTCTGTTCAGTTAGTCTTCAGGTAGTTCTCAGGGTGATTGTTCTATAATTTAGTTGTAATTTGGATGTTTTCCTGAGAGGAGGTAAGCACAGTTTTTACCTATTCCCTTTTGACAAAAGTCCTCCTGAAAATAGTTTTTAACTGGACTGACAGTCTTTTCTCAATTGTCATTTTTGAAAAGGTCTCTGTATATAGGTTACATGATTTTGTATAATCTTTGAGATTAAATAATTTATGAGATTACTATGAATTGACTAAATTCCTAATTGAGTAACTTCATTATCATTGGAATGTAAAAATTCTACTTTTTACATTCACATCTTTTTCTCTGGAGCTCCCAGTCATACCCTCACTGACTAATTTTATTAAAGAAAATCCAATTTTGTAAAACAAAATTTTCTCGATGTTTCTGCTTTTAGCACAGGCTACTGTCAAGAAAATTTTAGATTAAAATGAAGATAACCCACTTCTTAAAATTCATGACTCAGCATTAGGGCTGATAGTGATGATGATTGACATTCTTTGCTGTTTGGGCCATCTTTGTGGATCTTTTAAACAAGATCCTTAGATTCCAGGGGCAAATATGTGGAAGTTCAATTCATATTACAAAGTATCAAGCTAACTAATTTAGAAAAATTTCTTTTACCACTGTTCTAGATATTCACTTGTTAAATTTTCTTCTTTTTGTTATTTTTTATAAATAGATATTTGATATCTATTTTCATGCTAAAATACTTATATAAAGGTTTTGATAAATTTACTGACAAATTATTTATTTATAGATGTTATTTTATCTACAAAGGTGTTATATTTTTACTGACCAATGATTTTTTTATAGATGCTGTTTTATTTACAAAGTTATTATATCTGAAAATAGTTTTTTGTTTGTTTTTCTTTTTTAGTTGTGGGGATCATTTTATGCATATCTAGTATTTTATACATAGTAATTATTTACTTCTATAGGGTGCTTTATCCATACTTGGATCTTTTTGCTTGGGAGGTATATCATAAAATGATGAAATTTTATCTTCAGCTGGGAAAAACTGGTTTCTTCTATCTGGAAAAATACTTTTATTTGAACATCCAAATACACACAATGAACCATAGCTGTGTCATAAACCCATCTTGAGTTTCATCTCAATATGCTAACTATTTTGGTAAAAATACCTCTAAAAATTTAACATAAAAAAATTCAAGTTCATTTTCTGGTGGTAACAAAGGGCTGACTGGTATACTAGGTAAATTTTTTGTCTCTTTATCCTCATGGCACACAGGTAATGCTAACACTCAATATCTTCTCAAACCAAAATGTGTATTAAAAACATTTACCAAACCCTTCTCATACCAAGCCCTCTATTTTACTTTTCTTTGTCCTTAAGTTTTTGCTCAATATGATATAAATCATCTACAGGACACTAAGTTATGCTTTAAAAATCATTTTATTTTTTTAAGGGAAATAAGCATTGTATATCAAGTACAAAAGCTTTAGTGTTTGTCCTGGTGAGTTTGTGATGAAGATTTGGAAATACCAGTGTTAGTTCGAGAAAACACCTTTGACAGAGCTGAAGATACCTTTGCCAGCATTTTAGATCTTTGTTTGGAAATATTGGCCTTGGGAGTTCCTGTGGATAAAGCAAATAAGTAATATGCATATTTATTAGGTATTTTAATACTACAATCATACTACAGCATTGATTTAGTAGAATTTAGGAATTGACAAGAAAAATACTTCATGGGTTTAAAATCATTTGCAAAGATTATTTTCCTGCGAAGGAAACAGGAAGAATGGTATCTCCATATATCCGAAGACAGTGAATATTGATGAGGCAGAACAACTTGACTAAGGTTACTAAAGTGGAATGTGGCCAAGGTTGGGGGACAGGGTCCAGCCTTCTCATTCTCATTGCATCATTATATTTATGTACTCTGAGGCTTCTTTAGTCAGATATGCAAAAATTGCTTTTCATTGCCTAGCAGGAAACTCCCTGAAGAAGCCTGATGAACTAAACTCATACGGAGAACTAGCTTTCAATTCTGTACAAGGCAGGTGTCTATTTCAGAGTGGTCAAGTGAAAGCAGAAGTGTATGTACTAAGATACTGCAAACAGTATAACTGAGAATAGAATGGAGTAGAGATACCTAAAGCACTGTTTCTCATTGTGTGTATAATAGAGTTATCTATGGAAATTTAAAAATAATATGAATTCTTGGATCACAATCACCAATTAAAAGGAAACCCCTGAGAGTGGTACAGATACTGATATTTAAAAATAAATGCACACATAACTTTAATGTACAAGAATTAGAGTTGACAATCCCTAATCCAAAAGCAGGGAACAGATGCTACCAAGTGTCTCAGATGAATAAATACACTTCAGTTCTGCTGAGAATCCCTATCTTTCCATTTGATTCCAGCATATTTGCCATTATTTCTTGGAAATTTTTGTAATCACAGCTTTAAAATTTTTGCCTGAAAATTTCAAAATCTTGGCTACATTGGAGATTGACATCTTTTGTCTATCTTAAAAGTTGTAGACATTGTCTTGGTTGTTTGAAGAGTTGCAGAAAAATTCTTGATACCTAAGGATTTCATTCAGATTTAAATTATTTTAGATTTCATTGTACATTTTACATAAAACTAAGAATGTATATTTTCAACCCTGACCTCTCTATTGAACTCCAGACTCAAGTATCCTATTGCTTATGAGACTGGCGCCTCAACTTGAATGTCTGATAAGTACCTCAATCTTGTCAGAACTAAAACAGAAGTTTTGTGTCCCTCCCCTTAGTTGCTTCCAGAGTCTCTCCTACTATACTAAATGTCTCCTCCTACTATATGCCTGTTTTAAGCTCTTGAAAATATATTTGTGATCTTCATGGAGTTTACCCTCAATAAGGAGGTAGCAACAAAATTGACAGCCAGATAATAACAAATGCCAGAGAAAAACAAGCAATGAAGCGGAGTAGGTAGTGTCATGCTGGGAATGAGGTCACAATTTCACAAAGTTTAGTCAAAGAAAACCTCACCAAAAAGGTGACATTTGAGTAAAACTCTGAAGGTGAGGACTGAACACTGCAGATACAGGAGGAAGAGCACTGCACAAGGATCAGCAAAAGCACTGATGCCGCTGATCTCTGGGGTGTTTAAGGAGGAGCAAAGCAGCAAGCGAGGCTGGAGCAGAAGGAGTCAGAGAGAGGAGCAAAACAGGTGGTTAGGGAGGTGATAGAGGATTGGGGGATAATGTTCAGGTGATGTATGGTTTTGCAAGCCATTGCAGTTTCTTTGGTTTTTACCCCAGATAAGCTGGGAAGTACTGATCTGAATTTATTATCTTGTTTATATTCTTACCCTTTGATACCCTGCCCTAAGTAGCAATGTAAACTCTATGAGAGCAAGGACTTTGTCAGGTTTGTTCACACAAGGGATGTAACACAGTGGAGACACTCAGTAACTTTTTGAATGAATGAATAAATAAATGATTGAATTGGGCAGTTGCAATACTAGTAAAGAATTAAAAATGATGATTGCAACAGAGTAGGAAAAAACAAAGCAAACTGAATGTATGGGTCTAGACTGGACTCTGTCTCTGACTCAAAGCAACGTTGGACGAGTCCTTTCCTCACCCTGAACTTGAGATTCCTCGTGCAAACAATTGAAGACATTGTATTAAGTACCTTCTCTCTGACTTTAACAGCCTATGATTCCATAATACAGGCATGATTATCAGTGATTATTGTGATACCTTCTGGTTATGGTGTGTTCATAGAATTCTGGCATACTTATTGGTGCCGTACTATGACCCATCTTAGTGAAAATGATTTCCCTTTGACCTTCCGTGAGAGAATATATTTCTTGAGTGGGTTGCATGTTTGAAAGAGCTGCAGTAAACCCATGGTTTGAGTTTCAAGGCCACTTAACAATTAACACAGCACTTGCTCTCTCGTACATACCATCGTTGTTAGAACCACACTGATTCTCTGAGGATTCAACAAATAGAAAACCAAAAAGTCCTCACAAGTTTTCTGAGTGGGTACTAAGACATATTTAAGAAAGTGAGGTCCATACTACTAGCCAGGTCGTAATGTCATCATTTAAATTTAGCTCTGAAAGCTGTCCCCTACCCCCTTTTTAGGTACATTTTGGTTGGGCATGAAGGTAGAGGCCGCAAAGGTAGAAGCACAAAGGCAGAAATAAACTTTCAAAAAATTGTTAAATCCTAGTGTCATGCATTCTTCCTCAAATAGAAACTATGGTATGATAGACCCTACTTTGTGTATATTTCTCACAGGAGCATGATAAATATAAATTCATAATATCATACTATATTCTTGAACAAAATCATTAATAAAATCTTAATAGCAAATCAGACAAAGCAAACACTTTGGCTTATTCCAACAGTTGAGTGATGTAAGATTAGATAATATTTCTAAAAGTAGTTAAAACTCACAGGAAATAATAGTAACACAGTATAAACTTTAGATTTAATGACTGAAAAAGTATCAAAACAGTAAATAAAGTCCTCTTTTGAATACTTTCTAATTTAAGTTAAAAAAATAAATCTGACCTTCTGACATATTATCATGTGTATCTGGAGTACAATCTTCAGTCTCACTAAAACAAAAGAAAAAGAGCATTTCATTTTCTGTGCATTTAATGAATAAAAGAATTACTAGTTAAATAAAAGAACAATCTGTCAGTCAATCTTCATATAGAAATAAACTTGGAATACTATATTGCTGAATTTCCACATTAATAAATACGATATCTAAATGCACTTTTTCCTGCTTTAAGAATTTTGGTTAAATATACACAGCATAAAATTTAACATTGTCACCCTATCTTAAGTGTACAGTTCTGTGCCTGAGTACACTCACATTGTTGTGCAACTGTCACCATCATCCATCTCCAGAATGTTTCATTTTCCCAAACTGATGCTCTGTAGCCACTTGTTACTGACACCCCAGATCCCCTGCTCTCCACCTGCCAAAACCACCATTCTGCTTTCCAGTTTGACTTCTCTAAGTATCTCATGTAAATGGAATCATGTAATATTTGTCCTTTTGTGACCGACTTGTTTCACTTAGTATGTCATCTTCAACGTTCATACATGTTGAAGTATGTCTCAGAATTTCCCTCATTGTTTAAGGCTGAATAATATACTATTGAATGTATATAATACATTTTATGTATCACTCATCCATCGTGTGGCAGCTTCCATGATTTGTATTATGAGTAATGTTGCTCAGACAGATGCCTGTTTGAGTCTCTGTTCTCAGTTCCTTTTGGTGTATCCCCAGAAGTGGAATTGCTGGATCATATGGTAACTATACATTTAATTTTTTTTGAGAAACTGTCATACTGTTTTCCACAGTGATTGTATCATTTTAAATTCCCAACCACAATGTATGAGGGTTTCAATTTCTTCACATTCTTGAGGACACATTATTTTTTGATTTTTAAAAGAGAACTACTTTAATTGATGTGAACAGCATTTCATTACGGTTTTGATTTATATGCCCCTAATGATTAGTGATGGTGAGCATCTTTTCATGTGCTTATTTCCCATTTGTATATCTTCTCTGGAGAAATAGCCATTCATGTCCTTTGTCCAATTTTTAATTATGTTATTTTTGTTGTTGATGGTGGTCATGAGTTATAGGAGTACTTTATATATCAGGTCTATGGATTGCAACTATTTTCTCCCATTCTGTGAGTTGAATTTTCACTCTATACTTTGAAACACAAAGTATTTTAATTTTGGTAAAGTCCAATTTATTTAATAGTTTTGTTCCTTGTACTTTTAGTGTTTTATCTATAAAATTATCACCAATTCCAATTGTGTATGGTTATATAGTTTCCCTAACAACATTTGTTAAAATACTGTATTTTCCTCACTGAATGGTCTTGCCATGCTTAGAAAAAAATCACTTGACCACATATGAATGAATTGTTTTGGGACTCTATTCTATTACACTAAATAGAAACCTAGCTGTAGGTTTCCTATATATGGCTTTTACTATTCTGAGATAATTTCCTATTATTCTTAGTGTGTTCAGTGTTATTATCTTGAATAGTTGTTTAAATTTTGTCTATGGTTTCTATGCACTAATTTAGATGAGAATGTGTGTTTCCTTTACCCTGTTAATGCTTGTATTACACTGATTGAATTTTATATGTTGAACCTTCATTGTATTCTTGGCATAAAGCACACTTCACCATGGTATATAATCTATTTAATGTGCGGTTGAATTTTGTTTGCTAGAATTTTGTTAAAAGGTATTTGCATCACTACTCATCAGAGATATTTTGTAGTTTTCTTTTCTCATAGTGTCTTTATTTAGCTTTGGTATCAGTAGAGCTGGCCTCATGTTTTGAAGATATTCCCTTCTCTCCAATATTTTGGAAGATTTTTGAGAGGGTTGGTGATAATTTTCCTTAAATGTTTTCTAGAATTTACCAGTGAAAGCATTTGGTTCTGAGCTTTCCTTTGTTAGTAGGTTTGTGATCACTGGCTTACTCTCCTTACTAGGTCTAGGTCTTTTCATATTTTCTGTTTCTTGGTGATTCAGTCTTGATGGGTTTTGCATTTCTAGGAATTTATTTGTTTTCTTTAGGTTATCTAATTGTCATATAATTGTTCATAGTACTTTCTTGTAATCCTTTTTGTTTATATACAGTGAGTTGTAATGGCCCTTCTTTCATTTATGATTTTAGGAATTCAAGTAGTCCTTCTCTTTTTTTTTTAGACAATCTAGAAAAAAGTGCCAATGTTGTTAAAGAACCAATTCTTGACTTCACTTATTTTTCTCTGTTGCTTTTTAGTCTTTATTTTATTTGTGCTGTAATCTTTATTACCTCCTTCTGCTAGTTTTTTAGCTTAGTTTTTCTTCTTCTAGTTATTTAAGGTATAAATTAAGTTACTGTTATGATTTTTTAATGAAGAAATTACTGCTGTAAGTTGCACTTGCACTACTTTCACTGCATCTCATACATTTTAGTGCCATACTGCTTTAACTTTCATTTGTCTTGAATATTTTCTATTCTCCCTGTGGTTTCTTCTTTGACCCATTGGTTGTTTAAGAATACATTGTTTAATTTCCAAGTCTTTCTAAATTTTCTAGTTTTCCTTTTGCTATTGGATAACAAATTTTATTCCATTGTAATTAGAAAAGAGTTTGTCCGATTTCTAGGCATATATCCCTCTCAGGCTCCTATGAAGTTGTTTTATCAGTCTGTAGTTTAGTTTTTGTTTCTCTGAGCAAACAAGGGAAGTTTTCTGCTCTTCTATCTTCAGTTTTCTGCTCTTCTATCTTGCTCTAAGTTGACTTTCATTTGGTATTTTCTGTGCCCTTGTCTTCATCATTGATATAAACAGTAGGGAGATGCTTGCATTACTAATCATGTATGTTTAAATAACCATTTTGCAGGAATAAAAGACAATAATGGTCCAGGAATAAATGTCCCCAAATAGTATTAGTTTCAGGGTCAAGAAGAGACAATTCCTTTATGCTGTGTGGAAAAAGAAATGTAATCAAGTATATTTTTCTCCTTATATCCTTTGTTTTCCCACAACAGAGAATGTTACCTCTTCCAGCTTAATAGTCTTATAAACTGAAGAACAACTTTAGATATAAGTTTTAACTGTTCTAGATATAGTTATTAATTAGATGTCAAGTCTACAGTGTATTTTGCTCTCTGTCCTCCAAAAATGCCACACTGTCTGGACTCTGCTCCTATAGTCATCTTAACTTGTATTGTCTTCTTCTCGTACAAATGTTCCCTAACCTTACGGTCCCACATCAAACTTCATTGCTTTCTAGAATTTATGTCGGTAAGCTCCAACTTACATGGATCCCTCTCTCCTTTGAATTCTTCTTACAAGCAGTTATAGGGCTGGAACACTTAGTTACTAAAGAGATTTGAGCAGGAAACCTTTGGGCAGGTGATACAAATATGATTATGACCCAATACTTATCTCCCAGATAAAAACAAATAAATAAACAAACACAAATAAATAAAACTGCACTAGCAAGTTCTTGATCCAAGACACTGCTGGACTAGACAGAATGTATAGGCTGGGAGAAAAAAAGCGGGGATCACATAGAAAGGCGAGGCCTTGGGAAGTATCTACAATATGGTACAATATGGGAGGGAAGAATAAGGGATGAGGGGGAGTCTCGGATGAAATACTCAATTACTATTTTACCAGGGAAAACATTCTTCCTATAGGCATTGCTTTCATCTCAGATTTCTATTTTTGTATTGCTTTAATTTCATGTACCTGACAGATGAAATCAGATCTTCTTGGTTGTATGAAGATGAACTCATAATTCTGTGTATGAGGTAATGTGTTGGTTCACTAGTAGTAATTTTTTCTTTTTCCTGAAAAAGTGAAAGCCAGGTATTACTGCACTCTAATCTATAATATGAGAAAAGATTTTAGAGATTACTTAAAAGATAGGTGAATCCTATAATTCTAATTAAAATATTTCTTTCCAATATAATTCTTTGGAATTGGCTCAGTGAAGATGATCTATTATTATAACATTGGAATTTGAATAGATTTTAAAGACAAACCTAACACAATGCTGAAGAATATAGTCTATCATTTCTTCACTTTACTAATATTGTAATAATATCTTACTGAGTTCAAAAACAAAAAGAACAGATATAAGTCTGGTCAGTTCAGAAGATTGCCAGGTCACTGACAATCGTCGTAACCAGTGCTCTGATCTGTTTGTTGGGAAATCATATGTAATTTCATGGCCATATTTTTTTATGAGAATATCTTTATTTTGATTTTTTTTAGAATCTAAAAAAATGGCTACTCTTAATGGGACTATTATTCATACAATCTATTTTAACTTTTGCTAATGCTACACTAAAACATTTAAAAAGTTATTATTATATGATTTAGAAATACATTATAATTCAACATTTGCATACACTAAAAAGTGATCACCCCCATAAGTCTAGTTGCTATTTATTACCATACCATTGACCCCCTTCCACCCTGTCACCTATCAGTCTACTCCCTTACCTTCTTCCAGTCACCACTGATTTGTTCTCTGAATCTATGAGGTTTTTTTATGTTTTGTTTGCTTTTTTTAAAAAATATTTTCACATATGAATGAAATGTGGCAGTTGTCTTTCTCTTTCTGGATTATTTCATTTAACATTACACCTTTAAGGTCTGTCCATTTTGCCAAAAATGCCAAGATTTCATTATTTTTTATGGCTTATTAGTATTCCATTGTATGTGTAACCTCAACTGCTTTATCTACTCATCCACTGGTGGACACTTAGGTAGCATTCTAGTTTTATACCATCGGGGCCAGAAAAGAGACTTGATAATTTCAGTCTTCTTGAATTTATTGAGGCTTGTTTTGTGGCCTAACATGTGCTCTATCCTGGAAAATGTTTTAAATCCATTTGAGAAAAATATGTATTTTGCTGCTTTGGGATCGAATGGTCTGAATGTGTGCATCTATGGGGTGGGGCCAAAATAGATTTATAGTTGTGACTACATGGAATAGAGTTTATCCTTACATCTTTATTTATTAATTACTTATTATTTTCATATGAACTGTAAAAATACTTCGGACCTATCCTGTATATATTCATCTGGTCGAATGTGTTGTTCAAAGCTCATATTCCCTTACTGATTTTCTGTCTCAGTAATCTATCCATTGATGTGAGTGGTGTGTTAAAGTCCCTTATTATTATTGTACTGCTGTCAGTTTCTCTCTTTAGGCCCATTAATATTTTAGTACTCTTATGTTGAGTCCATATATGTTTATAAATGCTATAGTCTTTTGAATGGTTGCCCCTTTTAACATTATGTAGTGCTGTTGTCTTTCATTACAGTCTTCATTTTAGTGTCTGCTTTATCTGATATGATTATAGATATAGAGCTTTTGTTTTCATTTGCATATAATATTTTTCTATCCTTTTACAATCAGTCTGTGTGTGTCCTTACTGCTGTTAGTGAATCCTTTTTAAGCAGCATATAAGTCTTGTTTTTTTTATCCAATCAACCACTTTTTTTTGATTGGTAGATTTAGTCCATTTACATTTACAGTAGTTATTGATAAGTATGTATTTATAGCCATTTACTCATTTTCTAGTGCTTTTTTAGTTACTCTCTTTCTTCTTCTTCCCTCTCTTGCCTTATGGTTTGATGGTTTTGTTTACTGTTATGTATTGAATCCTCTCTTATTTTCTTTGGTGTTTACTCTAGTTTTTTTGTGGTTACAGTGAGGTTTACATATAACATCATAAATATATAGCAGTCTAGGTTAATTAAGCTGTTATCAACTTAAATTTAAACACATTCCAAAGCTTTATATTTTTACTCCTCCCTTTTATTATTTGATGATACATTTTACTACTTTCCCTCAACTGAGTTTTATTGTTTAATCTATTATTTATCTTAGTCTATAAATATTACCAGGCTAAGGAAAACACTGGAACCATTTTAGTTTTTTTTCTGCCTAATTAAAGTATATTTTTGGACAGAATTTCTGAAGATCTCCATTCTTTCCATTTATATCCAGTCACTGATAGTTGTGTTTCTTCTCACTCACCTTCTGCTGTGGCTTTTTCTCCATAGAAGACTCTGTTACAGCCATGGTTGTTGAGCAGGTGGGCATATCAAGCTCAGCAACAGATCTTTTAACTTTCTTCTCCTTATGTTCTTTTAGATAATCTGAGCTTCCTTCAGTGCTTACAATATTTGTTTTTGTGGTTTCTTTCACTTGATTTTCAAGTTGTTCTCCTAAGAATTTTTCTTTAATAACCTCTTTTAAAACAACTTCATATTCATCAGATGATAGTTCCTCTTTTACGCTACTTTCTGAATCATCTTCAATATTATGAGCTACTAATCGGATGAGAAGATCTTTTTTGTTCTGAACATCTTTTAAAAGCTCCACCCTGGTGATATCTGGCTTCCTTATATTCGGAAATGAATTTCTGCAAACAATCTGAAATGGAAATTACAATGACAAATCCCTCAATCACTTTTCTTATGGTTCTATTGTGATAAAGGTATGTCAATATGATTTCTATTTTCAATTAGGTAATATTATGTTCACATGCCACTCACTTAATACTTAACAATGTTTTAAGAAGATACAAATGAAAAGTATAAAAAAATTATAAAAAATATTTTATCATTTCTTTTACAAAGATCATATTAATCCACTATAATTTATTTCAAACTATATAAGGTCTAACACGGTTCCTTTTTTCTTAAACTTTATATATTTTTTTCCATCATAATTTACATTTTGTACATTTACTTCTAAAGTTTTGTGACAGTAGACATGGTAATCTGTTTTTCTAAAATTCTAGATAAGAAATCATAGAGAAATCTAATTTTTAAAAAATGAAAATCTAGTTATTATCTAATCTTGATTTTTGAAATACAAAAAAAACAAATTTGTGAGGTTTTTTTTTCTTCATTCATCTCCTTCTACTTCTGATCCTTTGGATATAATCTCACCTCCCTAATCAAATCTCACCTTCCATTTCCAATGACTAAGACAGTTCAAAGAAAACCATAATTCAAAAATACTCTTGTAGCTTTTGATGCCACAAAACCTCCAAACTGATTTAATAACCATAGACCTCAATATGTCTTTAAAACATGGTAAACCAGTTTTCAAAAAATGGTGCCCTAAAAGAATATATTATGCTAAAACAAATTATAGAACCTTCCTCCTTAAAAAATTAAAACAATCAAGTTTGATTTTCTATGTTAGTGGAGGGAACCAGTGGTTTAGAAAGTCTAATATCATTCTATATGGCTTTGAAATTCATTATTATATATGTTCTTTTAACTTTTAATTAACCATTGTTTAAATAGTTCATTTTTGTTGTAATTTTTCCATTACTATTCATCTCCCAAATACCCTATTCCATACCCATAATGCATATGTCTTGTGTGCTGGGAATTTATGGTACCTCAAAAAAGATAATAAAGCTTTGAAGAGAAGCCAACATGTGTCTGGGTTCTCTGATGTAATTTACTGCTTTTTTGTCTCTTCCTCTATGCTGGAGATAGTCAGTGTTGGTACCCACACTGATACAAATCACGTATCTTAACAGAGTGTGCTACAAGGGGTGGCCCTCCAAAAAAAAAACACCCAGAATTGATTTATTAAAAAATTGTATATTATTCTTTTATGTTTAAACTTCAGTTACCTTCAAAATACTTTCCATTTGATGTAGTACATCTATTGTGATGTTTTTTCCACTGCTCAAAACATTTTTTGAACTCTTTTATCTTGATGCCTTTTAGTGTTTCTGCTGTTTTTTTTGTTTCACCTCTTCTACACTGGCAAAATGTTTCCCTTTGAAGACTTTTTTCATCCAAGGAAAATTTTTAAAAAAAGTTGCTTAGGGCAAAATCAGGTGAATAGGGAGGGTGGGACACAGGAGTAATGCTGTTTTTGGTCAAAAACTACCCAGCACTCAGTGCAGTGTGAGTAAGTACACTGTAAATCGCCCCTCATAAAATGGACAAGCACGTTGAGAGAATCTTCAAAAAAATTCACTGAAGCCGAATGCAGCCTCTCACAACACCAAGTGGTACACTGATACAGATGGGTTCCTAGAACACTCGCCTAACAGGGAAACCTGTACTACAAGAGGCCCACCTTCCAGAAGATAATTCCATTTGGGAGAGGTCTCCCTTATATCTCTGCCTCTTCTTTTGTTTTTAGTTTTAGGATGACTTTTCCTTAAAAGGACAGGGTTACTATTTGATTAAAATATTTCCTTCCTACTTTCTGGGGTCTATGAAAGGAAGAAAGAGAGAAAGAAAGAAAGAAAGAAAGAAAGAAAGAAAGAAAGAAAGAAAGAAAGAAAGAAAGAAAGAAAGAAAGAAAGAAAGAAAGAAAGAAAGAAGGGAAGGAGGGAAGGAAGGAAGGAGGGAAGGAAGGAAGGAAGAAGGAAAGAAGGAAAGAAAGAGAGAAAGAAAGAAAGAAGGAAAGAAGGAAAGAAAGAAAGAAAGAAAGAAAGAAAGAAAGAAGGGAAGGAGGGAAGGAAGGAAGGAGGGAAGGAAGGAAGGAAGGAAGGAAGGAAGGAGGGAAGGAAGGAAGGAAGAAGGAAAGAAAGAGAGAAAGAAAGAAAGAAGGAAAGAAAGAAGAAAGAGACAGAAAGAAAGAGAGAGAGAAAGAAAGAAAGAAGAGAGAGAGAAAGAGAAAGAAAGAAGAGAGAAAGAGAAAGAAAGAAAGAAAGTAAATAAGTGTAAAATTTGTGACAGAAAATTTGTGACAGATTTAGAGTAGTCATTCTACAGTCTGTTCATACAAATTTTACTCCTAAGAGATTATTTATATATAAATGAAGACTACCAAGTAATACGCTAATACAATGATGAGAACTCATATGCAATAGCAAATTTTTGAGCTGACAAGGACTGTTATCTAATCCAAAAAGTTTAGGACAAAAGAGATGAAATTACTGTCTCAGTGTCTGGGTTTGAAAACATAAGGCACTCGTTAACATACTTGTATTTACCAACCCCAAGCTTAGTTCAGTAGACTGTAGGGTAGTGCTAGAGAAAATTCACTTCAAGTTTATGCTCCAGGGAGAATGATTCTATAATTTTATTCTAGTTTTCCAGGCTACAGATTATAAACATAAACACATGTAGAACTCATATGAATAAACTCCTTTAGTACAAAGGGCTTTGATAAAAACCAAAAGGCATAGTGGATCAGTGTAACTCCATTGTCCAGATAATCCCTTTGTCCTTGGTGATACAGTTTCCTTGTAACAAGGACATCATTTTAGCATTTTGAAGTCCTGATTAGTTTAATATATTTGGGGCTTAGGCATTGTTAGGTCTATGGTAACAGGAAATGGGTTCATAAAAATGTCAGCGCTGGGCTGCTGGATCTAGAAGGATAAAAGAGGAAATAACTGGGTACTTTGTTGGAGTATAGAAGAAATTGAAAAAGGCTGATATAATTAAAGTGAAATAACAAGAAATGAGTATAACTTAAGATTTTGTAATCTAACGTTAGTTGATAAATGTTAAAAGTAAAAAGAGTGCTACTATTGTAGAACCTTAAGGTTGATAAATTAAAATTATTACATACAGTTTTTAAAACTTCATGTATCCTAATATTCTAACTGACCCTTCTGAACACCTTTAGATATCCAAAACAAGAATTATAGGAACTATATGAGACTGTTTTTTGTGACTCTTCAAATGAAAATTATAATCAGTCAGCTTGATTTTATTATTAAGGATATGTCCATGTATTCTTATTCTATAACTTTTTAAAAAGCAAGTTTAAACCGATTGTCTTAGGAACACTAGCTTGAGACCTTTATAGTGAGCCATGGATATGTCAAGTCCAATAAGTCATGTGACTATATGGATGAACCAGTACAACCAATCCTCCAATTGGGCTGGGCAATAACAAAAAAAAAATGCAGTCCAAAATACTTATTCGAGGAAGGGAATCACAGAACTACCGTGTCTCACTCTTCACCTGTTTTTCTATGATTGCTTTAGCACTCACCTCTAAGGGTTTCATATTCAGTCGTCCTGTGTTATTCAATGAGGTACGCCTTTCTTTCTTTATCTTTCTCATATTATATGTGTCTGATGAAGAGTAACTTCTCCCATCTATTGATGCTCTTCTCACTTCTGCGATGCTATGTCCAGTGTTTCTTAAACACTCCATCTGAAGTTTCTCAAGAGGCTGAGTTTTTATAGAAATTACTGCTAAGTGGTCTGAAATAATGTCTGGATCTACTTTGAGTGGTTTATTCCCAATATGTGGAACTATTTTAACTGGCATTTCCTCTCCAGTTGAACTTCGATTTAACTCTTCTCTCTCTTTGTCAGGGATCACTTTAAAGGCATGGTCTTCTGCCTTTTCAACAATTTTATTAATATCTAGATCACTAAAGAGATCAACATTTGAATTCTTTGAGTCATCTGTATTTATTGGAAAGTTTGAAACTTCATTAATGATTAAACTGGCCACTTTTTTAGGGAAGACTCTGTTTTTATTTTTTATGTCATAGTAAAGGTCTTTATGGCTTCCAGATTGAATCAGCACATTACTATAAACAGAGTCAATAACCTGAGAAATCATTTCTACACTTTCTGCATTTAAAAACTGTTCTTTAGAATCAGCAGCAACAAGACTAATATTACTTTTGGAAATTTCAGCTGTCACTGATTTTGTCAGTTGAGATGCAATTTTATTTAACTCAGGCTTTGATAAGTTTTTTTCATCTTTGCTTGAGGCACTTGGCAACTTTATTATTTTTGCCAAGAATAAGGCCAATGCTTCCTCCAAAAATGTGGCATCTAACGTAGAACATTTTCCAGATGAAGACTTTTCCTGGGACTTCATCTCATCAACAATTTTGACCACTTTTTCCATAATTTTGACAGCTTCCAGAACTGATTCTGAACTTGGTACTTCTTCTTTTACTTGAGATTGAAATTCAGAATTGGAAATTTCCTTCACCACTAAAAATCCTATTATATCAGGGAGAACATTGCTCTTTCCCATTAAATCTTTGAATATAGAAGTATGTGAGCCATAGTGGTTTAAAACACTGGTATACACAGAATTAACTACTCTTTCAATAGTGGCATTGTCAGCTAAAGTAACAGTAGGCAATTCCTTGGCTGGTGGTATAAGTTTAATCTTACTTTTTGAGATAGATTCTTGTATTGAATTTAATACTTTTGAGACTATGTTTTGCATTTCAGTTGCTAGAGATTTGTTTCTTTCTTTATCCACTTTTGGAAACATGCAAAAAAGCTTTGATAAAAATTGTACAGCAATTTCTTCTATTATGTCATAAGGCAGTATGTGAGTATGTGATGGTCGAGGCTGGGGAGCATCAGTAGTTTGCATAACATCTTTAAGAATATTTTCAACAATACTGTCAACTTCTGCACACTGATGTGGAGTTAGCTCTCCGGAAAAATAGTTCTGCAACTGATTACCAGCCACCTCTCGTAGAACTAAATCGACTATGGCTTCTGAAAGGATTCTGCACCCACTCCCTACACAATTTTGTATAATCTCTTGTGATCCAAACTGTGCCAGGAGATTATTATAAATAGAATGAACCACTAATTGAATAATTTCATCATCATTAGGATGTAAGGATTCCACATACTGAATAACCATATCTTCATCTTTGGAGATCTCTGTTGTGACTGTACTTAGCAACTTCATTTGAAGGAAATCGAGTTCGGTGAGCCAGTTGCCCGCAGATGTATCCACTTTGGTTTTGGATACTATGCAGAAAATTTTAGATAAAAGAGCAGAAATCAGATTCTCTAAAAATTCATGAGGCAGCATGATGCCATACGGTAATGATGTTTGACATTCTTTACTGGCTGTTTGAGCCACCTTTTGGACCTTCTTGGCAACATCCTTAGAGTCCAGAGGCAGACATGCTGAAGCTGGAACCTCGTCACAAAACATCAAATTAAGTCGATGTTCAAAAATTTCATTTATCACTGCACTAGTTAGTCTTCTTGCTAAGTTTTCCCCATTACTCTTTATATTCTTACAAATGGAGTCTTGAGATCTATATTCCTTCAAAATATTGCACACAGAGGAGTGAACAACTTTGTTAACCAATGTTTTATCAATTGCTAGTGTTCTATCTAAGAAAGATATGTTATTTTTAGTCACTTTATGCATGTGTGACATTTTATCCATAGTTATTTTCTTAATGTCAGATGCTGCTTCATCTGTAGTTGATTCTTTATGCTTGTGAGGAACTTTAGGAACTGATGATACTTTAGCTACAGGTGGAAAACACTGATTTTCCTCATTTGGCCTAAATACCTTAATTTGAGCCTCTGAAAACTCATTTAACAGTGAATCGATAAGCTTCATAGCTGTGTCATAGAGTTCAGCTTGATTTTGGTCATCACACACATTTTGACCCTGATCATTTGTTTGCGTTTCTGGTGAGGTTGAAAAAATCAATTTGTTAACCATTTCGGTGATAACATCTTCTAAAAATTTAGCAGGAAAAATTCCAGGTTTATCTTCTGCTGGGTCTTGAAGACTGTCTGGTTTACTAGATTCATTTTTGATCACCTTAACTTCAACTCTGTCTTTTTCTCTCTGTTTTTTCTCTCTTTCATGCTCTCTCTCTTTCTCTTTTTCTTTTTCATTCTCTTTGGCAGGGAGATTTTCATTAATTGAGGGGGATAAATCCTTTACTGAAGTACACTGTACAAAATCCTTGCTAACCTCTTGAATTACAGAAAATGTCTCACTTGAGGGACTTTGAAGATTTGAATAACCTACTGATTCTTGAGAACAACTTTCCTTAGAAAGTGATTCTAAGATATTATCATAAATATTTTCAGTGATATTTTGGACACATTCATAAACTGAGTAGTCTCTCTCGTTTATATCTAGCTGAGGTGGATTGTCTTTTCTGTCCTCAATGCTAGGCTCTCGGGTTACTGTTTTCCCAGCTGTTTCTGTTGTCCCTGCATTTCTCGCTTTGGGTGTCAAAAATAACTGGAAGGATTTCTCTTCTTTTTGAAATAAATTTTCTCTTGTTTTACCGATCTTGTTTTCATTGTTTTTCTCAATGTCTGGTCCAAGTGTTTCTTCCTTACATGCCATATCATCAGAGGATCCTAGAATTTGTGTGGGTACCTCATTACCTTGCCCCTCTTTGTCTTTTGAAGCTGATGTGTGTTTCTTCTCAGTTTCATCATCTTTAAGTGTTACCCCCAAATTTGGCTTCTGAATATCTTCACTTTTCACACTAGTATTTGGAGATGTAACTTTTGTTACAGTCCCACTACATTTTTTAATTGAAGTTGCCATTTTACTGTCGTTTTCTTTCTTTTCATTTGTCACACACGCAGCTGACCTTGAACACAGGTTAACAATGTTCTCTTTCACAGTTCTAGTTATAGAAGTAACTTTTGAATCTTGAATGTCACCTTTTTTAATAGGCGTCTCCTCAGTTTGGAAGCTTTTCTTTATACCCATTACACTTCTATGTATTCCCAAAATGTCTAACAAGTTTCTCTGGGCTGAGGTTGGAGAAGTGTGCTTGTATGGTTGCTCTGAAAAAGTGAGTGGGTTTCCTTTTACACATCTATTCTGTGTGGAGCTTTTCTGTGGCAGGTGTTGAACCCTTTGCGTGATGTTCTCTGGATTTAGAAATGAAAAGAAGGTGGATGACCAGTCTCCTGAAAAAAGTGGTTGAATCCTGAAAGCAGAGATTGCCTTTTGGGCTAAATTAGCAATAATTTCTATTCCACTATGACTTTTATCATCCTTCTGAATTTCGTTAGACTCATACTTTCCTATGAATTGATCGTACACAAAATTGGATATCTTATCAACGGTCCCTTTATCAATTGGTGGGAAAGCAAACATTTCTTCAGCATTTGGTAAAACTTTAATGTCACTTTTCCTAAATTCTCCTATCAGAGAGTTTGCAAATTTTATAGCCAAGCCCACAATGTCTGTCTCTGGCATTTCTTTTTTCTCAAAATCTTCAGTAATACTTGGAAGAGAAAAAAATTTGCCAACAAGGTCAACAATTACATCTTCCAAAAACGTGGCTGAATATAGAGAAGTCTGTGCCTTTCCTTCACCAGGTTTGGTGAGTACAGAGACATGGTCATTGTCACTGCGAGAGGATTCTTCACCGTGTAAAAATGGTTGCAGGTGATGATCCATGATTTCCTTCATAATGAAACCAGCTATTTTACTGAGGAATGAGCCTCCTTTTTTGTCTGCATCCTTTTGCACTTCAGCTTGAAATTCGGATTTTTTCAAGATATTATTACATATAGAGTCAACCAAATTCTCAATCACTTCTAACTGTGCACTTTCTGCATTATCTTCTGCTGTGGCAACACGGATTTCATGTTCAGAAATTTCTTTGATAATTTCATCAGTCAATTTTGAAGCTGCACCCTCAAACTCATAATCTGGTGAAACATCTTCCTCTTTTAGTTCACTTTCAGAGTCAGCTGAAGGGAAGAAATGCCCTAGAAGCTTGTAAATTATATCTTGTAAAAGAGAGCAAGGCAGCATAGTAACACATGATGGGAAGGTGCAACTATCCTTCAAGATGACATTTAGCACTTTTCTGATGATATTATCAGCTTTAGGGGAAGTATAGGAAGTAGACACTAAGTCTCCTGAAACTAATGATTGCACCTGATAATCATAAATTTCTTCCAGCAGCAAATGATATATTTTTCTTCCAAAACAAATAGTGTCACTTTGTATGACACTGTATACTTCAATCAGAGATTTATATTCATCTAATATTTTTTCATAAATTTGGTTTACTGTTTTTTGAACCATTTCTTTATATCTCTCTGAAAAACATATATCATTATCAAGATAATCTGCAAGTAAAATCTCTGATGTGGTGAACTCCAGAACAATTGATTTTACTAATGTTGTAACAATGCCAGTAATTTTGAATTTTACTGAATCTGGGTTTTCGGCAACCAAGACATTATGTGAGAATGCATAAAGGAGTTTACATAAAAGTTCAGAAATTACTTCCTCCAAAAAGACAGCTGAGTTTACTATGAAAGACAACTCTCTTTGTTTAGAATCGATCATTTTTTGTTTATCACTTTGATCAAATGCAGCTGAAATGAAAGTTTTATCTCCAGATGAAAATGACTCAAGATGATGGTTAAATATTTCTTTTATTATAAAACTTGCTATTTTTGAAGCAGGTATGTTACTTATATCTTTTTTATCTTTTGTAAGAGACCGGTAGACATTTGAATATGAAAGATCAGCATGGATGGAATCAACCATGGATTGAATATCTATCTCTGAAATCATACTTTGTTTTTCATTGCCCTGTTTGACAATACATACTGCGTGTTTTGAAATTATTGATATAATTTCATTTATCAGTTTTATGACTGTATTACTTAAGTCTGACTGGGACGTATCTGTGCATTCTGCACTGGAGGCCAATGGACTCACTTGAGATATAAGCTGAGTGACAATTTTTTCCAAATGAGTGTGTGATAGCTTAGTTGTATATATTGTTGATGCCTGTCTTCGGAATCTTGATTTAGTAATGTCACATTGAACTCTGTTTATCAAAACATTAACATTTAGTTTAGAGAGTGACTGAAAAGGAAGCTTTCGTATAATATTTGGATGAATTTGGAAATCAGAAATTTCAGCCAGAATGATGTTAGTTATCCTCGCAGCCAATGTCTTGGAATCATTTAGAAAATCATTATCAGGCATTATTTTCATGTCATATTCTTGCAAAACTTTGCTGAATACCACATCAATAATATTTTTGACTACATCTCTCTCCACTGGAGGCAAACACAATTGTTCCTCTGCATTCTCTATAATGCTAACTTGAGCTTTTAAGAATTCCTCTGCTATCAAATAGATGAGTTTTTCAGCTTTATCAAAAAGTTCATCTTCTGAATCTCTTACTGATTTTGTTTGTACAATGCCTAACACCCTGTGGAATATTTTGTACAAAACTCCAGAGACCACATCTTCCAAAAAAGTTGAAGAATAAACACTAGCATAAAACCACTGCCTTGTCTCATTGTCAAGATATTTGTATGATGAGGAAGGCAATGACCTTCTATCTAGAAATGGCTGAAGATGGTGTTGACAAATATACTTAATGATAAAACCTGCTATTCTATCAATGAGAACATCGTTACTCCCTGTGATATTTTGCTCAACTGATTCTTCAGACTCGGAGTTTTGTGAAATATTTTTGAATACTGAGTCAACAAGATGGTGAACATCATCTTCTGAATAAACAAACTTGGTTTCTTCTTCATCTTTTGAGAAGTGAATTTCATGTTGAGAAATTTTCATCTTAATATCATTGATTATATTTGAAGCAATTTCATTGAAATTCATTTTTGATCTATCTTGTAGAGATTCCATGTTCAGGGCAATGTTAGGTGCAGAAGGAAAGATTCTAGATAATAATACTCTGATCATGTCTTCTAAAAATTTGTAAGGCAGCAAAGTGTTATATGGAGATAAACTCTGACTTGGCTTGGTAGATTTATTGATATTACTAATAATATCCTGAACGATATTTTCAGCTGTGGAAATAGAACGGGAAGATGATGTCAAATCCCCAGAAAACAGTGGATGAAGAAGGCAATCTGAAATAGCTGCTACAATTAAATTGGTAACAGTTTCCACAAAAATTTCACTTTCTTTAGACTCTTCATCAAACTCTGGGTCTAGCCCATGCTGTTTTAAAACATTTCTATAAACCGAAGTGACGAGTTCATCCACGATGTCTGTATCCACAGAGGGGTATGACTGCTCTTCATCATCACATAGAACAGGAATTTTAGTTTTGTCAAGATGGCTATTTATTGAGTTCACTATTTTCTGTGCAATGTTTTCCAGCTCAATTTCAGTGTTATCCTTCGGACTGAAAATCTTTGATAAAAGTTTGGCAACAATTTCCCTGATGAATATGTCCGGGTAAATACCTATGGGTGATGGCGTCTTGGGTTCATGTGACTCTATGACCTCACTGAGGACCTGTTTAACCATGTTTGATATTGCATCCAATGGAGTATTGGGACGAGGCAAACTTTCTTCACACAAAAATGGTTGAAGATGACTTTCAATAACCTCTTGGATAATAAAACTAGCTATTCGGTCAACCATAGTTGGGCTTCGGCTGACTATACTTTCCTGTATTGAAACAAGAGAGTCAGACATTTGCATGATATTACTGTAAACAGAATCCACCATGTTCTCAAGGTTTTTTCCTGTACATAGATGTTGATTATTATATATAGTGAACCAAATTTTGTGTTTTGAAATGGCTGATATAACTTTATTTACTATACAGTTAGACAATTCATTAAAATCTGAAGTTGTGAAATATTTTTTCCCCAAAGAGGTAGTCTTACTGGGTGGAGCAGTGAGTTGAGAGAGAAGTCTTCTGATGACATCTTCTAAAAATGAGTGTGACAACCTTGTGCTATAGCATGTTGGACTGGATTTTGAAGTAAATTCTCTCAGGTTATTTTGTAGTTTATGTAGTATTATTTCAGCTTTGAGAGGGTAATATGAATTAGGTGTGAGCTTTTCCATGATGCAAGGTGGGAGTTGGTAGTCCAAACTTTCTAATAATATACATTTAGTTATTTGTTCTGCTATTGAGGCATTGTCATGTGCCAGATTACCACCACAGGTTACCTTTGACTTATATTTCTGTAAAACATCATCATAAACTGAGTCAACAATGCTACTAACAGCTTCTTTATGGACTGGTGGAAAACATAGCCTTTCTTCAGCATTCCGTAAAACAGTGACATGTGCATTATTAAACTCATTCACTACATTGTTGACAAATAATGTATTCATCTCATTAAGCCAGGCCTCAGTAATGTTTTCATTTTTGCCCCACAATGAAGTAGAGAGATTAAAAAACAGTTCTGAAATTATTTCCTCTAAAAATGTGGCTGAATAAACTCCTGTATTTATATCTCCCAGATTTAGCTTATTGTGGATGGCTATTGTATCCATATCCTTTATTCCCTGTCTTTTAAGAGGTGAGACAGAAGAGGAAGTTACTGAACACTTATTGCTAAATGGTGCTTGTATTATGGAGCCAACCATACGGGGATTATTAGGGGATCCTGTCAAAGCATTACCATCATAATTCATAAATCCTAAAGAACCTGTACCTTGTCCTAATTCTGTTAATTCTGGCATTTTTGTTTTTATAAAACTAGACTGTATTTCTCCTGTTCTATATTTTAAATGCTTGTTTGCAGTAGGTGGACTCTGGGGGAGCTGCATACTGTGACATAGTTTGTCCATCAATGATTTAACCAAACTGTGGGAAATGATTGTGAGCATAGAGTCTGATGACAATAAATCTTGATCCATTTTTGCCAGGTGTTCCAAAAGGTCTGACTTGTAATCTCCTTGAAAATGTTCATAGTCCATTGCTCGCTTACAATAATCAAATTTTTCATCTTCTACACTTTGTAGTATTTTTAAAAGTTGACATTCTTCTGCTGGTATTTCATCAGTAAGAGAGCCATTACCAAGAAAGACAGAGCTCGTGCATTTTTCCAAAAGTGTTCTAATAAGTTTCTGACATACAACATTCAGAAGAAAAACTGAATTGGGAGTGAGCCCTAAGTTATTTCCAAGTATGCTATTACTTTGCTGATCGTTCAAGGATGAGAAAAATGTTCTTGCTTTTTTATCAGAATCCACAGTGTCGCCTGGGTGTTCATCTGGAGAAAATAAATCTAAAACGATATTGAAGACTTTGTTGACTACTTCTTTGGATTCACGAGTTTCTAGGTTGCTAACTAGCCTGCCTAACTTATGTGCAAGGTAATTTAATTTATTTTTTTGAATGAGATGATCATTTTGCTGAGTAGATGATTCCCAATCTGTGCAACCCATCTGTGTTTTCATGGTATTTGTTTTGTTGCAAATTGGCACACTATTGCTTCTAAGCATGGAAAACAATTTATTTCTTCTATTGCTCTCAAAGTGATGAGTTATTCCTATTTTTTTTGACAGTACATGAATCACTCCTATTAAGAGATCCTGAAAGAGATTATCAAAGTCAGCAGCAACTATTCCTGGGCAATAAATGTACTTTGTTTTTAAAGAACACATTTGCTGTTCAATGTTAGCCTCTATAATGTTACTATTAAAAAGAATTTTAGTAATCATTTCAGAAATACTTAAAGCAAGTTCTCCAATAGATATTGACCTGCTTTCAAACACTTGAGAATAAATTAAAATAACCTTGTTAAACCCTACATTTTGGCTTTCCCATGCTCTCTCCTTTTCTCTACCATCTTTGGTGCTATCAGAAATGCTTAAAATTAAATGGCAAATGACACACTCAGTGAGGTGTTCACAAAATTGATAAAGCGAAGAATCACTGTATATGGTTCTTAGAGGCTGTTTTGATTCATATTCTTTCCTTGATAGTGTAGAAACAATAGACATCTTCTCACTGGACACTTAAAAAAAGAAAACACAATTATTAGCATGCAGTAAGATAAATATGGAAAACTCAATATATCCATAATTGTTTACATATAAATCTCACCTTTGGAATAGCTCACTAAAGAAAAAGAAAATCTAGTTGAGAAAAATTGTTTTTTCTTCTAATAGTTATTTCTCATCTTGTGGAATCTTAATTTTAGCCAGAAAGTTGATAAAAAGAACCCTAGGGAATTCAAGTTTCTCAATCAAATGCTGATTATCTTCCTTGCTTAAATGGTTATGGACCCTAAGAAGTTGGAAACTGTGGGGTAGATATATGATTTTCAAGTTGAGTTTTACATCCTAGCATATCTGCAGTGATCTCAGAGACCTCATGTAATTACATAAGAAATATTTTTAGTGAAAACATTTAATGTTATTCTATATATTACTTTTAGGAAACTAAGGAGGTGTGTTGCAATAACAACTTGACTGAAATAAAAGTGTGCTAGCTCTGGAAATGTAAGGGATGGATGACTGTGTCGGTAGTACTTTAACCTCTGGATTGCAGTTTTTTGCAAAAATAGAAGGCCAAGCCAGCCAGACTCAGGACTCCCTTCTTTCTTCCATCCCACAGAGTATTTACTGCAAATCAGGTACCTGGTTGGCATGGCTAAATTTTTTGAATGTTGGTAAGAGCAGCTCCTCTTTCTCAAAAAGTCCTCAGAACCTAATAATCTGTTTTACCCCTGCATGTGGAGTCAGGTATGTCTTTGTGGAGACGGGAGGCTTTTAGCTGAGCTTTGACTGCTTGACAAGACTTGCCCACTCTGGGATGAAGGGAATGAGGAATGAAATGTTTTACATAAAGGCGGAACCTGAGTGAAACCACTTGTAGGCCCTGGACATGTCCGAGAATAGAGAATTATTTGCCAGAAGAACCAAATGTCAATAGGATGGAATCATGAATCCCCTTTTGTTAGTTTTGGTTTTTCTTTTTGAAGTTTAATTAGCTATGTCAGAGAATATCTGTTTTTGAGCTTGTAGCTGTAGTCACACAACTATCCACCTTAAAAAAAAATGCCAGTTTTGAGAATGAAAAATAACTTCTTCCTGCAGGTGTTAGGACTGGTATTATATGCTCTTATTTGAATGTTGGGCAAGTGATTTATCTGGATTGGTAATGTAGGAACTCATCACTGGTAAATGGAATTATTGCTCCAGTTAAGGGCTGTTCTAGTATTATTAGAATCAATTTTATGAAGTTGCCAATAATCAACAGGTTTGGACATACAAAAGTGACTCTTACATGTGGTTCAACCTAACATACACAGACAAGCATTCTTAGAAAAGGAGTGAAAATATCTCTGTAAGAATATGTTTAGAGTACTACACCTAAAAGAAATTCAAGAATACTGTAATATAAATAAGATATTTAATACCTCTGTTCTTATAAACTGTGCATAATGGCAAAAACTTCAACTGTACACCTTGAAAAGGTGAATCCCTAACCCACAGTCAATTAACTGTGGCTTTGGTATAAAGAAACCATGCATGAGAACTTTAAAAACTCTTTGGAACTCATACCTTATGCTCAAGTCCCATTTTATCTCATATGCAATGAACTCTTTCAGGTTCAAATCACGTGTTAAACTTTTTTTTAAAGTATCCTGATATATTAAGGAGTATTAAATACCTCAGCTCCTAGGCTGTTTTCAGAAAAACAGTAAATGTGGCTTTTTGGAGAGGTGATCTCTAAACATATCCATTTTTCTAAATTATGCCAATTGTAAAGTAAGTTATCTCTTGCTTACCTCTAGTTTTGAAATTCTGGAAATAGGTGACAGCAGATGTGGTTATATGTCTTGCTACCAAATTAATTTCATTTGGACCCAGTTCATGATCAGCAAAAGCAATGATGTCGAATTCCTTCAGGGTCTTTATCTTTGGGTGCTTAATATGTTCCCATTTTTGCAGTAAAGAAAAATCTCCCCTGCTCACTTCAGAATTTTTGTTTTGTTCTTCAGGTATACAGCTGATCCTTTTATCCCACGTCCCTAGCAAACTTTTCTTCTCATTGTTTTGTCCTCCAGGGTTTTGCTTTGATATGAAAAATGGTTTCATTGTTTCCATGCTTTCGTTACTGGGTGGCTGACTTGGAAAACCATAGCTCGACAGCACAGTATTGACAATATTTTCTGCAGCTAAGCATATTTTGAGTGGTGAAACAGCTGTCTGAGTCTGGTTTGGTTCAACAGTTGGTTTTAGGGCCTCATAATGAAACACTTTCGGATTTCCACCTTTTCCCATTTCTATGAATGACACGCCTTGCTTTAGTGATTCTTCTGTGGATTCATTCACTTTCTTAAACAGTTTTTGTAAGACACTGCCTTCAGGAAGAAAGCTATTTCCTTTTGTGGGTTGATAAAATGGCCATTCCCTTGCACCATAGTTTTGTACTTTGTTTCTAAAGCAGGTTGCTGTATTTTCTGAATTGGGCCTTTCCATTGGCTCTGAGCTTTTAATTGGGTCTTCTGCAGAGCCTCTGACATACACAGATAAATTTGATGATGCCCTAAAGCTTTGTTTCATGTCTTCCTCAGAATGAAGCACCAAACCAGGTACATTGATTTGTGGAGGATTATTCACAAAACTAACTTGCTTTAACTTTGACTGGGGAATTTTCATATCAGTTGCTAATTCAACCTGATTAACGATATAGGTATTTTCCACTCTTGGGCACAAACCTTCCATCGGAAGGTTTTTGATTAGAGACTCATTGAAATAAGTACACTGGTCTATCAGTGTGCCAATGATCTCACTTGCTACAATGTTCTCATTCAATATGCTAATTGATGATGGTTCTGTTTGGGTTATTTCTTTGTCTAGCTCATTCTTAATTATACCAAGCATGTCACTGATGATATTAACAGCATATGTGAGCAATTCTGAATGGAATGCATGAACACGCAGAAGAGTATTCTGTACATTCTCTTTGGAAATAACAGTATTCGACTTAGATTCATCAGAAAACTTTTTCAGTGGTTGTAATTTTGGCAACATCTTTTTGGTTAATTGTCTCTGTTGGACAGGAAAAAGGTTGTCTATAGGCATTTTCACTATTTCAGAAAACTCATATTTAGAGATATGTTTAAACTGCAAGTCTACAAATGACTCCAACATGTTTAAAACCCTTTCTACAATTTCTTGGACAACTTGCTTGCTGGAACCCAAAGAAGTTTGGTCTTTTGCATTCGTGTTGTAGATGGGTGCACTGCCGAGGCTGCCCTTGGTTGGAAAACCACGCTTTCTACCTGCTAGAGTTTCTGTACTCTCTCGGCTGGGCATCTGGGACAAAAAGCACAGCTGTAATTTTTCAAATAGCATTTCAACAATTTCCCGTCCAAACATATTAACTTGTGCTTTGGTATCCTCAGCTCTGGTAGAAGTTCTTTTAAAACAGTTATGGAACTTACTTTCACAATCCTTAAGATACAGCAAATTTAAAAGTGAGAGAGAATATTCTAGTTCTTTTGCTTTTATTGAAATTACAGTCAAAACATTTTCAGCTATCATCAATAAGTTACATTTTTCACTTTCTATATCATTTGATTCTGCTTGCCATTTGTCAAACATCTTTTTAAATATACCATCTTTCGGAAAAATCTGTTCTAGCTGTGAAGAAACATTTTCCAAGTAGAAACATGCTTGTGTTTTGGCACGAGACCCTGCACCTGCATTCTCCTGTGAGTGTCTGAGGTCATCCAGACGTGAGAGTTTGATTGGATGAGCCAAACTCTGGTTATTTGTGGCATATAATTCTTGCAAAACTGCTTTAACTATTTCATTTGCTGCCATAATTTCATCAAATGGTAGAGTTTTCACATTTACCACGGCTCTAGTGTGCCTCACCTTTTCAAATTCTTTCACAATTGTTTCCAGGATACTACTTATTATATGTCTGGCATACGTTTTGAGTTCCGAAGTGGGTAGTTTCATTTCTAGTAAGCTTTTCACATCCCCTGCTGTTAGGATATGTGGCTTCCCAATGGCAGTCTTGGGCTGGCTATCTTTCGGAGTTTTCTCTCCAGGTCCTAACTTGGTCTTGCTTTTGGCCTTAACGCTGCCAGATCCTATGGGTGGTTTTGTTCTAAATTTAGGTAAAGAGGTAACTTTTGATTTTGCTTTTAAATTTGTCTTAAACCCTGGCTGAAGGCTGCCCTTAGGGCCCACTTTAAAACTATGTAGACTTGGAGGTTGCAACTCATCCAAACCACCTTCAGGATATGAAGCATCTCGTAGAAGAAATGAAGCAAAATTAGTGATCTTATTGATAACCATTTGGACCAAATCTTTCCCCACTTGCAATGGTGAATATTGCAGAGAACTGTTTTCTAATAGAGAGACATTTTCGTTGCCAGTATAAGGATAAACCTGCTGTGTCACATATCTAGTGGAATCACTCCCTTTTCCTGCTTGTTTAGTTTCTGTGGCGCATAATGGTTTCTTGGGTAAAGTATCATTGTTGTCAGATGCTTCTTTTTTATTACTTTCATATAGAGATGATACAACTACAGAGTACATTTTCCCTAAAACAATTTCGATTATGTCATTGGCTGCACTATTAATATGTGGTTGAGAAAAGTTTTTTTGTGTTATGACTGACGTTCTAATTTTAGAATTAGATGCCAAGGGTGTCTCATTAAAAGGAGTCAAATGGCCTTTGATTTCCAGTATTCGTTGGTACACTTTATTTAAAACTTCTTTCACTGGACTGAGAAAGGCAGTTTTCTCCTTTTGTTTTGATTCTTCCTTTCTCATAAATATTTCTTCCAAAACAGTTCTCTGGCTCTCCTTTTCCGTTGTCATTTGGTTTTGTTCTAATGGATACCATGAAAACAGAGGTAATTTGGTGTTTTCTTCCTGCTCTCTTTGTTCCAACAATATTTCGTTTGATAGAGTTAATTGTGAAAATAAATTGTCTTTTGAGTAAAAACTAATTTCCTTTGCAGATCTTTTGTCATTTAAAATCTTTAAGATACTGTTGACACTTTCACTCACGATGATGTTTTCTTGGAATGAAGTATTGTTTGGATGTGGATATGCCTTCTGGATTTCCAGGTCTAAGTCATTTTTAATAAGCTTCAAAACCACACTGGCAATAATGTTGGCATATTCCTTAAGACTAGCTTGTGAGAGAGGAACTGTGGCCCCGAGTTTTGCTCTGTAACTGGCAAGAGTGGAATTTGTGAACTCTTGGCTGAAGGTAGTTTCAGTGGGTATTTTCAGGACATTCAGGTTTGATTCATTTTGGCTTGGTTCATAAAAAATGCTGTCATCTTGTTTACAATTTTCCAGTTCCTGGCTAACAAGTGACTTTTCTTTAGGCTGGAAAGCAAGAGTTATTAATGAATCTATTCTTTTTGTGGCAAAAGATTCTAACTGCTTAAAAATAGTTTTAGTAATGAAGTTAGCATTCTCCTCACATGGGTCAGGAGCTGATTTCTTGCTCTCTTCCTTCTCTACTGCAGTTATCTGACTATCCACAGCGTAAACTGATTTCAGATTTCTTGAAGATGAAAAACGCTCTGTTTTTCTTTCACTTTTTGACCCCACAAGAGGAAGTGGTTGACACTCTGCTTGTGGAAACACATCACAAAAGGTAAGGGGCAATCTTGCAGAAGCAGGATCCTCTGCTTTTATGCCAAGCATGACAGCAGAACTGAGGTTATGAAGAACAATATCCACAACATCGCTGGATATCAAAATGACATCTGATTTAGGAACTGAAAGTTTTGGAATAATCTTCTTTACCCCCTCCATGTACATTTCAGAATTTGCTTCAGAGTGTTTACCAGTTATGCTGCATTTCAGAGTGGGCCAAGCAAATGAGAGATTATTTTGATACAGTGTTTTTTCATAAATATCACATAAGATACATTCGATGGTATCTTGTATTTGAAACTGAAGTACATTTCGATATTCAGTTTTATTAAACATCTTTTCAATGATACCTTCTTGCTGATGTGAACTAAGCTCTTTGTCAGAATTGTTTTTGCCACAATTACTTTTAGATGATACAATATCTAGCACAGTGTTGACAATTTGACTCGCAATACCTTCAGGAACCATAATGTTGTGAGTTAAGAAGGGACTTTCCTTTTCTCTGTCTAACTCATGTTTGATTCCTTGTAAAATTTTTCTGGCCACTTCTGTTGCATGTGTATTTAATTTATTTAAAGACACTTGGCATGAATTGGTCTTTTCTGACATAATATGATTCACTGTGCAGCAAGAAAACTGATAATCAGAGTACGAATCTTTGGTTGATAATACTTGGCTTAATGTCCTGTTCTCCTGCTGAATAGGTAAAGCCAATGGAACTGTGTAGTTGATCTGAGGACAAAAAAGAGATTTTACTTTGGAAGTAGCAAAAGTTTCTAGATTTGTTAATATTGCCTGAACAATATCTTCAGCTACATTTACTGTAACCTGTTTGTCGGCATTGACACTGGACTGAACAGCACATGGACTCTTGTTTAGCACAGTGATAGAGGATTTTTGTCCATAGGTGTGTTCATGAAAAGAAACATTTGCTGAAAAGGTGATGGCTTTATACCTATTTTCACTTGCATTTCTCTGTGTCATGGCAACTGAATAAAGTTTATGAAATACAGTTCTGACAATATCATCTACTACTATGATTACATCTGCTTCAGACACTAAAGGATCCATCATTTTATCTGTAAATGGAACAGATGCTTGAGCAATTGGCTCATCAACATTGCGAAGGACACCACTTAAATGGGAGTGGGAGACAGAAAGCACATTTAACTGACTGGCCAAAATACCTTGAAAAATTTCATTCAAAATATTTCTAATAATGGGAATGAGTGGAGATTTCTGTGGTTCTTTCAGCTTCACTTCAATTTTGTTTAAGGATCTTTCTAGAATCCATTGTTTAAAAGAATCTGATTTAGTTTCTTCTCTTAGTGATGTTCTCTCTCCAGGGAATCCTTTCTCTGTCTGTGCAGAGTCTTCTAGACCCGAATCTGATTCAGCTCCTCCCGGAAGAAAGTTTCCATAAGTTGGTTTGTATCTAAATTTTTCTATGTCTTTTTCTTCAGGTTCAGTCTCATTTAACATATCTGAAGATACTGCATCTAAAATCAAATTGACTATGTTCTTAAGAACTTGTTTCTCAGGTGGTGAGGTTTTTACACTGGTCCTCAAATCTAATGAATTCATATTTAATTCTGTTTGAATAGCTTTCAAAATAGTACTTGATATCTTCTTTGCATGCATATATAACGTAGACTGCAACAGCTCTTTACGTGTGTCTGTGAAAACACTGGGACTTTCACATTTTAAGTCTATCTTATTGCTTTTTTTATTTTCAGTGCTAGTAGAATCCAGAGTTTCTAAATTTCCATTGGCAAATCCTTCCAGTTTAGCAAAAACCGTGTTAAGAATGTCGGAAGCCATAGCTTTCAGTTCATTTAGCTGTGTTTCTTTTGTGCTTCCTGTTTTGGAAGACGCAGGAGTTGTAATTTTTGCCTGTTTTTTAGTCTTCTTTTTATTACTCTCCTGAACCATCCTGGAAACTATGCTGGCGATTATGTCAGTGCATTTGGTTATTTCCTCGATAACTGAATCAAATGACAGGCTATCAATATCAAGAGACTCCGAGACAACTTTAATTCCAGAACTTGCAAAATTAGTATCCATGTTGACACTGCATAATTTTGCAAGGATATAGTCAAAAATTGTTTTGGAAATGAGCTGAATACTTGACTGCAATTTAGTAGCTATTTGCTGACCCATCTTCTCTCCATGCTGGCCATCAGGACGTGCTCCTATGAGCTTACACAACATTTCATATAGCGCTTCCCCAATACTATCTAATACTTGCAATTTGGCATTCTCTTTGGGATCTTCTCCACTTAAGTCACTATGGAGAACACATGGAGTAGCTAAATATTGGTGAAAAGATTTTTTATCTTGCCTACTGGGCAAAGTGTTTTGATTTTCAACATTGTCAGGTCTGTATGAAGTTGGAGGGCTTGGCTTATCTGAAGGCAGTGAAGTGCTGCTTTGATTTGAGTGTTCACTTGATGATAACATTTCACAAATACAAGTTAGTAATGGAGATGCCATAATGTCATCACTGAAACTTGAGACAAGGGATTCTAAGTTATCAGTGTCAGCACAAAATTCTTTACCTGTAGGAATTTTGGTGTGGTCTGCATCCTGAAGATTCAAATTTTTCTTATTGAGGTCCAATTCATTCTGGATAGCATGCAAAACAATGTTTACTACCTTAGTTGTGTAAGTACTAAGTTGAGAGTGTAGTGAAGATTGCTCTGCAAGTGAAGGTCTGAAGCCCATTTGCAATTTTGGATAAACGAGTGACTTCAGCTTTTTAAATACTGCATTAATGATGTTATCAGTAGTGTCTTCTACAGGTTTAAGTTCATTTTCTTCAGACTTTAACAAGGGAGGTTTTGTAGGATCTAAGTTGAGTGAAGATAAATATTTCATTTTATTTTCACTGTCAAACCATATTTTTAATGGTTTTTTACTTGGTGCTTCTTTGACAATATTGGAAGTATCAGAACTATCAGGAGAAGTTTGATGAACCGATGCTGAAATGGAACTTTTGGCACTGCTGGGAATGCAGCTTGATGCCTTGTGAAGTATATTTAACACAGCATCTGTTATTTCTTGAGCCGCTTTATTAATTTCTGACACAGGGAACATCTGGTCTGTCCATTCTTTAAGTGGCAGTCCTTGAGGTTTTTCTGAAATAAGAATTGAAGCTTCTTTGCCAGTTTTAATGTCTAAGTGACCAGGAGGAACAGAAGATAAATCCTTGACCATTTCTGTTAAAATACTTTTGAGTATGTTTTGTGAAGCCTTGTGTATATGATCCTTTTGATCTTGGCTAAAAATTAAAATGTCTTCATTCAAACAGGGTTTTTTCTCTACAATTTCTTTATTATTAAAACATGGTAACTCAGTCTTTAATCCCCCTTCACAAAATGCAACTTTGCTTTTTAGAGAAGCAGGCTTTGTGGGTGTTTTTCTTTTTCTTTTGTGTTCAAAACAGGTGTTTCCTTTTGTAAACCAATATTCAGGATTCTGTTCTTGTGATATTTCTTTTTCATCTTTAATAGATGAATCAAGCACATTTTTCACAATTTTGTCTATTTCTTCACTGTCATCTTCAGAATAAAGAACCATGCCAGGAACATTAATAGGTGGAAATTGTTTTCTAGACCTAGGGTCACTAGATAACCTAGTGCCAGTTAGTCTGTATTTTTCTCCAGTGTCAGAAAGACTTCTCAGTCTAGAGTGTCTACTTTTTTGAACATCTGATTTTACTGGCTTCTGATGTAGCTGAGTGAAAATATCATCGAGTAGCTGGAGGAATACTACTGTTTCTTCAGATGCAATAAGTCTCTCATTTTTAAGTTCAGTTTGTACATATCCTAGTATAGTGCTGATTGCTTCTTCTATATAGCCAACCAAAGAGGACTGGGAAATAATATTTGATATTAAATTTTGTATCTCTTCTTTAACAATTAAATTAGCTGCATCAGGTTTGGGACTACATTTATTTTCATCAGCTTTTTTAAGGACCATGTATGTTGGGTCTGTCATATGCTGCTGATAGAAAAGTTTTGTTGCATCTTTGAGATGAGGAAGTTCATTTTGCTTACAAGTTGCAAGAGTCATCAGCTTTTCTAAAATGGCATGCACCATATCCTCTGCAATATCACACATGGGATCCATAGTATCAGGCAGTGACACTTTTAAAGGTTTTCCACTTGATGGAGTGAGGTATTCTTCACTGGGTATTAAGCTTGGATTTATGTCGGGTGACGACTCTTCTTGTGTAAACATCTCAACACATTTTTTCTCGACTGCAAACTGTAGCTTTTCAAGCATATTGTCCACAATCTCTGAAGCTACTGAGCTGATATCAACATTGGACATCAAGTCTCTTTTTTCAGGCTCACTTTGATCAACGAAAACTTCAGCAGTAACAGAAGAAATAGAGGGAATGGCCTGGGTTAGATCAGACATTATTTCTTGAAAGATGCTTTCTAAAATCAATTCAGTTTCCCCCTTTAAGTGACACTTAAAGTTAACAAAAATCTTCTTTAAATTCTTTAGTTCAGCTTTTGCTTTTTGATCAGCTAAGCGTGGACTCTCTAAGCGATCTGTTTCAGTGGTAGCATCCTTAGATTTGCTTGTGCCTTTTCCAAATGATGTTAAAAGGTAACTGTCGGATTTACAACTTCTGAGTTTAGGGCGTGCATATATCCTGCTAGTTTTGTGACATTTGAGTTCAGAAGTTATAGATTGTCTTTTCATGTGATATGTTTTTCCAAGGACTGTTCTTTCCACATGGGTAGAAGGTGATCCTGTCATGTGATACGTTTTTTCAACAACTGTTCTTTCTATGTGGGCAGAAGGTGGTCCTGCCATGTGATATGTTTTTTCAACAACTGTTTTCTCCACATGGGCAGAAGGTGGTTTTAAATGTGTAGGTGGTTGCCTTACTGAAATGTCAGCTGCAAAGGTACGGGGCTCTTCCTGAAATGTTTTAGTTGTTGTAGATGTATAGCTTCCATATGTAAACTCTTCACTGCATGTGCTACAGAAACTTGAACTATCTGAAGAAAGGACAGACTCTTCAGACACTGAGTATGCATTATATTGCAACCTTTGTTCATACTTTGTGATGGCTGGGTATAATATACTGGTCACTGTAGCCACAACCCAAGTCATTATGTTCTGAATTGTACTATTCAATTCTTCAGAAGTTACCTGGAAAGGAGGCATGCAAGAATGAAAAGAAAATCATGTAAGAACTTACTCTATTCTGGGATGGAGGGTAACATATATATTTTTTATATCCAGCAATGTTTAAATGGATACCATCATGGTAATAAAGTGAATGTGTATAGAATCTATTTAGAATTTCAGATTAATTTCAAATTTGTTTATTCTTTATACCATAGAATATTTTCATATACATTCCCATTTGATTCACATTCCCTCAGAACTTTTTACCCCTGACATTTATTGTTGGGATATTTGACTTTTTGATTTAAAAAAAGAAAATGTTATCACCAAATTGTCATCTAGAATCATAACATGCAAGTATGGTAGCAAGAAGAAACATAGTATCTGTGACCCAGAAAATGTCTAAATATACTGCAGATTATTTCTAACAAAGTATTTCTCGAAACAGGTATAGTAAAAACATGTGGGTGCCTTTAGAAACATCTGTGTAGCTCCCCACTTCCTGATGCAGGGATGTGCTAATGCGCTGTATATATGGAAATGAATATAGGTAATTGTTAAGAATGATTTAATAGGAAACAAAAGATTAATGTCTTGTGGAGATTGAATGCTTTTGTACCCAACAAAAGAATATCAGTGCAGCTGTCTCGGCTAGGAAGGCTGAGGAAAGGTGATGAGATGAAGGAATCACTGGTTTAGATAAAAATAAAGGCCGATCTAGAGCTGGATCTTTGAGACAGGAGGGCTGAACAGGGGTAGGGAAGTGGAGTTTCTTGTTTTGAGCTGAAAATAAAACACAGGGACCATCTTGTATTGTCACAAATTAAAATGGACCAAGAGTAGAAACCAAATGCATCTATACAATTCTATATCCCTCTACTTACTGAAAATCTACTTTGGGCTTGCAAAAATCCTATTGCCTGCAATAAACTAGTGGACTGTTTTTAAATTGTTACTACTCTTAAGACATGAAAGCTGTAAACATTGATTGGCAGGAAAGTGTGCAAGGCTAGTATGTAGGCACTAAGGTAAGCAATAGTTCACATCCTGAATGCTGCCTTAAGTTAGCATGGGGTTATTCATGTAGCATTCAAAGAAACGTTATCACCTGTAGCATACTCTCTCCTGATGCATTTGAGTGTTGGGGGTACTCCAGGGAAAGCCATTTCTATCTGCTCTGATTACCTAATCTCATAATGATATTTTTTCACTTACTGTACAATTATACAATATATTTTGGGTGATAGCATGTGTTATATAATACTTGTCTCACATAGCCACATCCTAAAACAAATACATTAATAAGAAAAAATAAATTTTAAAAGAGAAAGTAATTGCTCTAATCTACTACAACATGTATAAACTAAGACATTCAATATGTATTATTTTTGTTATAATCAGAGGTAATAAACAACAGACCTACATTGCTTTTCTTAGATTAATTGAGAGGAAGTGTTTCCAACCTTGCTATATAAAAAAGGGATATTCCTAAAGTTCTCTATGCACTGAAATATGATAAATAGAATCTACTTTTCAGTTGCATTCCAACATAATAGTACACTGAGAAATACACCCTTGAATCAAAATTTTCATATTTACTGCACATTCAATGATTTGAGAAGGTGCCCATGTGAAAAAGTATGTAAGAATATGTGCTGCCTTCTCACCCTTTCCTCTTTTCTGGGTGGTCTGACCAGATCCAGAGTTGTCACTTAAAAATATACCCTCCCTATCTGTCTGTTCCAAGTCTCAATTCATAGGTAACTAGGAACCTCTTTATGTGAACTTCTTGGGTGACCAGCTCCCTTTTTATGACAGTGGCTGACAGACCCAAGCATCCCAGCTCACCAGCCAATTCTGCAAAACTACGCCATTCAATGGGTTCTCATGACAGAATGGTTTTGTGAGATCTGAGGCTGTTCTTACAATAACTGGGCCCATTAATGGCCCTTGCCCCTTCTGTTCCCATGAGACCCCTTCCTGCAAGGCCAACATTATCTCTTCATAAGAACTTTGCACCACTACAAAATCTAAAAATTAACCAAAAGTAAAGATTAAAAAAGGGGGGGGAAGGCAAAGAGAGAGAGACTAATAGCAATAGATGATAACTCATTATTTGATTCATATTTTTTTCTATTATGACACATTAGAAAGTATCATTAGTAGCTCTTTTGTCAATGGGTTTTGTGATACATACTTTGTTTTGCAAGCAATTTTGTACGAGGTTCTGTTGTCTGTAAAAAAAGGTGATCAGTTATTACTTAGGGTCAAAAATTTATGAAACTTTGTAAAAAATTTCTAATCATTGAATCAGTTTCTTCTCTTTATATCTGAGAGTCTTTTTACAGAAACTCAAAAGGAAGCATAAACTTTTGTCCTGTCCCCTCAGATCCACTCATTTCTCCTCATTCTTCAATACTGAAACACACACTTTATTACTCAGAGAAGTAATAAAATATATATACCATGTAAAATATATATCTATCTGAAAAGTCTACTTCAGAACCTTATTTATAGCTGCTTTATGGGTCTCTGAGGAAGAACATAGAATTGGAGGGAGAAGGTGGGCTAGTTCTTTCTGTCTTCTAAAACACATGAGGTGGCAAAGCATCTGCCCAGAGTTTTCTGATAATCCTTTACTACCTCAGATACTATGGCCCCATCCACATTCTCATTGAATAGTAGGAAGGGAATATGTGGGTGATTATTCAATAACTGTGGTTAAAACCACAGGTTTCTAGCCATTTTCAATACCAACTGATATGCAGCCCCTTTCCATGTGTAACAATTCTATCACATATTCTAATTAGAATTATTGCCATCCACTGATATCAAAGACAAAGTTTTCTCAATTACAACGAATAAAAGAACAACTTGAGAAATAAAACAATAGAACAAGAAAACAAATAGTTAATAAGATCTAAGACTAGTAGTTGTGCTTTACTTTCACATATTTCAGATATATAACATTTATTTTCATGTGTTTCAACATTGGCCCTTCACTTATCCTCTTCCTACTTTCATAACAGAAAATGGACACTCCTTTTCCATTTTTTCTAGGCTTGTACGTTCCATTACAAAATTTGATTTTCCCAAAGCCTATAATTCAATTACGAGAAACATTTAGAATGAGAAATCTATCCTAAATTGTGGCAGAAAAACCACCTCACTGGTTTTAGCTCAGGATACTTAGACTAGCATCTTTATGCCATATGGAACCTGGGGTGTGAGAGCTGACGTCAGGGACATAGCCACTACCTTTTGGCCTCTTTCATTTTTTCAGAATCTGGTTTCTTAGGTTAACTCAAGCATAGTTTTCTTCTTTTAGATGTTCTGGAACCTAACTCTCCCTTATTTATTTTTCTGTTCTCTTCACATTATGCTGTTGGCACCAAAGGGAACTCAAGGAGTCCAATATATTGACTGATACTCGTGCTCAATAAGCTTCCTGCCTCAAAGGCATGCATATAGATCTAAACAAAGAGCAGACACCTAGGAACACAACTAACCAAATAACTGAGGAAACTTCAGTGAAGACCACTAAAAAACAATTGTAAAAAACAGATAAAAATGAAGAGTAAAGAGCTCTGAAAATTTATTCTTCCATAAAAGTATTGGGTTAACTGGAAAAAAATTTGTATCCCTACCCAAAGACATGGTAATTGATTTTAGAGAGAAGGGAAAGGAAGAAGACAGAGAAGGGGAGAAACATTGATGTAAAACAGAAATATCAATTGGAAGCCCCTTGTAGGTGCCCTGACTGGGTCCAAACTGACAGCGCAGGCATGTCTTGGCTGGCAATTGAATCCATGACCTTTTGGTTTATAGGACATTGCCCTAATGAAATGAGCCATAATGGCTGGAGTTGGAAATTTTTTTCATAATTTCATGGTGAATGTTTTCATAAATCTGAAAATTACTTAGTGGTATTCACAAATCCAGAATGTTTTTTTTTTAAAGAAAAATGGCTCATCTTGGTAAGAAAAGTGACCTTTGTGGTATTTTAACTTGTCCTCCATCTGACCCCTTTCTACAGCTCCATAGTGTCCTTGAAAAATACCACCTCACCACCACAGGGACATATTTGTTCACTGTTCTATCTGCCTAACATCTAGCATTATATTTTGAACATAAATGTTTAAATGTTTATTAAATGTTTTATAAATAAATTCCTATTTAAAGTGTTTTACATTTGGACCTATTCTCTTATATAAAAGGATATCTTCATACAGGTCACTAAAATAACTTTAGAAGTGGTTCCTAAATATTTTGCCTTCAATTTTTCTTATGTATTGCTGCCATAGTTATACATCATGTATGCTAATTTGACCATGACACTCCCTCTCAAACTCATGTCAATAAATGACAATTTATTAATGTCATCCAATGAATAAACTACAAATTTCTGACCTTAGTTTGTAGAGAAGCAGATTTATTGCTTTCTTTACTCTATCACTGCTTATATCTTCTTTCAATAATATGAACTTATTATCTAAGTGCAATGCTTAATTTTTGCAACTCTGGTTATCCCAATGTTCATTATTTGCTTAGCCTTCATTATCTGGGTTCTAAATATCCATGAATATTTTATAAGCTTTCTGAATATATGTTACCATTAGAAAAATTGGAACTAAGCAATAGACAAGAGGGAGATGGATGGTAGAACAAAAGTGATGATTCCATAGTACAGTCATGAAATCTAAAGTTAAATCAGAAGACTGTGGCATGTGTAAGAGGGACAGAGTGAGACTAGCAAGCATTGGTAGCTGTTGTTTTGTTTATACTCTGACCTGATGTAGGTTGGGTGAGTGCAGCTGAAAGTACTTTATTCCTGTCAATTTAGCAGGGAGCGATGAGGAAGCTCCAGGTCATGCATAGATTTGTTCATTTTAGCTGACCTAAAATTTTAATAAAAGAGTTTGCAAGGTATTTTCTATGAAATATTCAAGTAACTCTGTAGTTCTGTAATCTTGGATGGGGGAAAATAAAGAGACAGGGATTAAAACATTATTATAAACCTCTTCCAATTTTTTAAAATAAAGAGGCATATATATTTCACTAAATAAAAATTTTTCAGTAAACAAAGAATGGTTATTTTGTACATATACTCATCATTATTTCACCTTGCTCTGTTTCTTTAACTGGGGTTAGTCACTTTTCTTCCTTCTTCATCTGTTACAGTGCTGTGGGTCCCATGAACCCTTAGTAGGTCAACTGAACTGATCATCAGTCCTAAAGTGAAGATCTTTTTTTCAAGGAATTTTGGTCTAAATAAGTCACTTAATTTTATCCAACCACATTTGTAGAAATTTGGGATTTGTAAAGTACATATCCTGGAATTTATGTGGCATGTAGATTTTTTTTAAAGGAGATAGTATTGGGTCTAAAATAAAGTCTCTCTCATTTAAAGTTGAGAAAACCATATAAAAACACCAACAGAACAGGCGATCACCAAGTTTGAAGAATAAATGTCCCTTAGATTCCTAAAACTTCTTTCTCAAAGATTTGTAATTTCTATCATTAGAGATTATTATATTGGATTATACAGCAAATATAATAAATTTAAAAAGGAATAAGTGTTTAAGTCATTAATACTTATAGTAACACCACTTACCGTCCTTAGAAAGCCAATAATCCATAAAAGCCTAAGGAATGGTATACATTTGAAAGAGGAAAAAGGCGAAAGGACAAGTCCAAATCCTAAAAAGCCACTTGAAGAGGAAAGTCATGGTAGGACATACTTGAAAGTGGCATGAGGTCCTGAGTATCGGCAGGTGCAGAACCACAATGAGGGTAAGAAAATAGAGAAGGAAGAACGTTCACTTTGTCTATTTTGTAATTTGAGCTCAGTGCTAAGAGTTATTAAAATATAGAATTATCACTAAATCCAAGTAGAACTATGAGGAAGATCCCAAATATTTCACTGTTGAATAGAAGTAATGTAATTATTAAAATATTAATTCATAACTACACATTAATTTCCTTATATACTTACGTATTTGATGAAATATGAGAAGGAAAAACACCCTGGGCTACAGCAGAAGCCTGACGTCCTATTTATCAGAAGAAGAAAATTGTAGTTAATTTGTGTCCTTCCCCAGCATAAACTTCTAAAACTTACAAAATTGTAATTATGTCCTCTAGTAAGCACTCATTCTCTGTTGTCACCATCTTGTTTAAAAGTCTGTAGAGACTCTCTACCATGACATCCACCTTTCTTAGCAAGGCACAAAATACACCACAAATGCTGGTGTTCTGACCTACCTGTCCAGTGTCTTCTCTGACTAGTCTTTCAGATGTATCCTATGGTGCAAACACACAGAATAACTTATAATTTCCTAAATATACCATGTTTTCCATGCCTCCGGGACCTTGTTTTTGCTGTTTTCTTTGTCTAGAACACTTTATGCCTTCTTTTAACTTCTTGATTTTTTAAGTCCTCTAGAAAGCCTTCCACAAAACTTGCCTAAGTAAACATCCTTCTCTTTTTTCCCTAAAGCATTCTGGATGTTTCTATTATAAAACACATAATGCTATACTGTAATTAACTGTTTACTCTTCTGTCTTCCTGGCTATGTTACAAATTTGTCACTATATCTTCAGAGCTTAACACATATTAAGTATTTAATAATGTTTATTTGTTGAATACATAATTTAATTAATATGTTTCCTCAACACTTATTCATTGATTTGTCTGTCATTGCTCTCTCCCCACTCAAATATTTTCTAACTTGCTTGGTATGTAGTTTAGCAAGATCCCATTACTGGATTGCAGTAAATACTCTGGATGAAGATGGCATAAGAAGTCTCTGTGCAGAACATGTCTACAGGAATGCTGGATTGCTATATTTCAACTGCACAGATACTTAAATGAATAGAAGTTTTAGACAAACAGATGGTCCTGTTTACAGAAAGTAGTATCAAAATTATAGCCACTTCAAAGTCAAGTTTAAATGGCAACACTTGTTTCTTCCAATAAATGAGTGACTAACAGGTACCCATAATTTGTATAAAAAGTCTTACTTAAATCCTGTGAAATCTTTTAGAGTTGGTTGGTGTAAATTTGTTTTTGTGTGTGTTCAGTTTTGGAGAAGAAGCAACTGGAGTAAGGATACACACACCCGAGGAGTTAAATATGAAGGCAATACTATTTTAAAAGGAAAATAGTAAAGCAAAACACTCCTCTCAGTTTTTAGTAATATGCCAGAGTAAATATTATAAGATAATTTATGCCTACAATTCTGTGTGAAGCATTACAACCATCCTCTTAAGAAGAGATAAGCTTTCAAGGAGGTAAGAGAAAGCCTTGAGAGTAAAAATTGGGGAAAACACAGATCTGGAGTGGTTAGCAAGTATTGAAGCTGATGCCTGTCTTATAGACACTGGCCACGTCTGCAAGCTTAACAGTGGGTCAGAAGGTATAAGCCATCAGGGGACATCTTGTTTAAACCACATGGGTAATTAAAACTAAGAGTACCCCAACAGACATATAGGAAGATGTGCAACGTCACTGGTCATCAGAGAAAGGCAAATCAAAGCCTCACACCTGTCAGAATGGTCATTATCAAAAAAGCCAAGACATAGTAAATGCGGACAAGGATGTGGAGAAAAGAACACCCTTATGCACTATTGGTGGGGATGGGAACTGGTGCAGCGTCTGTGGAAAACAGTAGGGAGGTTCCCTAAGAAATTAAAGATAGAGCTATCATATGATCTCTCAACTCCACCTGCAGGTATATGAAAAGATGTGAAACCACTATCTTGAAGAGATATGTGTACTCCCATGTTCACAGCAGCAGCATTCATGATAATCAAGATATGGAAACAATCTAAGTATCTGTTGGTGAATAAATGCATAAAAATATGATATGTATGTGTGTGTATATCCACACACACAAACACACACACAGTGATGTTATTTGGCCTAAAACAGTAGGAAAGCTAATATTTGTAACAACATGGAGAACCTGTAGGATATTATGCTAACTAAAATAAACCAAAGACACATATTTTTATATAGAATCTAATCTTTTTACAAAAGAGTTGTACTTTTAGACACAGAGAGTAGAATGGTGGTTGCCAGGGACTGGGGCATGAAAGAAATAGGGAAAGGCTGGTAAAGGGCCAGCCTTTAGTTATGAGTTAAGTCTGAGGATCTGAAGTATCACATAATGTCTGTAGTTGATAATGTTATGTCGCATAATTGGAATTTGCTAATAAACTAGAGCTTAAGTTTTCTCACAAAAAATTTCTAAATACAAAAGATTATGTTTATGAACATTGGCTAGGAAAAGATTTCTTCCACAGGGGAGGGAAATAACTAATCAAAAATAAAATACAACTTGAATAATAACCAATTCTTCAAAATCCATAATAAAAAAGAAAAAGGAAGACATACAGCATGAGAATACAAAGCATCACTATACTCGACAAAGGTATCGTCCGGAATGTGGCAAAACCTGCTTACAAATCAGCAAGCAGCAGGGGCACAACATGATAGAAAACTGGTTAAGAGATTGAAATAAAACCTTCAAAAACAGGATCTCCAGGTGGCCAATAAAGATATGAAACTTCATTACGAATAAGAGAAATGTTACTTCAAACCTCAATGAGATACCAACCCACCAGAATGGGTAAAATTAAATAATAAAGTATTGAGAGTTGAGGATATCAAATCACAAGAACTCTCCTGTGATTTCTGAAGGGGTGTGAGCTCTTCAGAGAATTCTTGAGCATCATCTACTACAATTGAACATGCACATACATACAGGATGGCCCAGTAGTTTTATTCTTAGATATGTATCCAATAGGTTTCTCTTTCTCTCTGTCACACACATACAAACAATGAATTCCTTTTATCAGCTCATATCTGGAAAAATCCAAATAGTTGCAAACAGTAGAATAGATTGTGTAGTACATAAACTATACAACAATGAAAATAAATCACAAACTCCACACAAAGAAAGTGATGATTCTCAGAAATGTATTGGAACAACCAGAAACATTACACACACACACACACACACACACACACACACACACACACACATCCCTTGATTCCATTTATATAAATTTCAAAAGCAGGCAATACTAATATCATGGTAGAAATCAAGAGAATGGTTATTAGAGAAGGAGGTAGGATGTTCTGATTTGAAAAGGAAAAACATGGGGCTTTGGCAGTACAGATTGTTTTATATTTAATGTTCACACCTGAGGTTACATAGATTTGTGTGCTTTTAGATTATTTACTGAACACAAACATTTATATTTCCCAAAAGGTTTTAATTCCAACTAAAATAGTAAAATATTAGTATAAGAAATATATTCCTAAAGTGATATATTATGAATGATTTTATGCTAATACATTTGAAAACTTAGGTAAAGTAATTCATTCCTAGAGAAAGATAACTTACTAAGAGTAGCAACTAAATCATCATATATTTAATTTTTTTAAATTGTAATTAAAAACTGCCTCACAAAGAAAACTCCTAGCCCAGATAGCTTCACCAGTAAATTCTATGGAATCTTTAAGGAAAAAAACTAATCCAATATTCTCTGTATCTCTTCCAGTAGAAAATAAAGGATTGGTACTTATGAGGATAGCACAACTTTTATGTGGAAAAAAAACCATTATGAGAAATGGGAATTATAGAACAATCACTACCATGACTGCAGAAACAAAAATGTAAAACAAAACATTGGCATATTGAATCCAGGCACATAGAAAAAGAATAGTACATATGACCAAATGACCATTATTTAACATAATAATTTTAAAAATCAACATAAGCAATAGGATAAAGGAGATTTGATTTAGAACATTAAAATTTTACTATGACAAACATAATTTATTTCTGAATGGGGAAAACAGTATGTCTCACTTATGTCTATTCTTTTTTTAAAAAAAATTATTCATTGATTTTAGAGAGAGAAACATTAATTTGTTGTTTTACCCACCCATGAATTCATTGGTTGATTCTTGTACGTGCTTAGACCGAGGATAAAACCTGCAACCTTGCATATATCAGGGTGTCCCTCCAACCAACTGAGCTATCTGTCCAGGGCCTCGAATATGTTTATTCTATAAAAGCTTCCCTGACTACCCATAGGCAGACCAAGGTACTGTCTCCTCTCTACTTGCTCTGACTTGTATACACCTATTGCCTTTATTGTATGAATCACATTGGGTTGTGGTTATTGGCATGCCTATCTCCTCACTTCACCTTAACAGCCTTGGATAAGAACAATAGGTTTTCTTCTTTCAATATTCAGCATCAGACCCAGCATGAATGAGGGGCTCATTGGAGACATTGATTTAAGAGATCACATAATTTACTCAGTAGCTCTTGTTGATGTTTACCTGATTCACAGAAGACACTTGATTTCTTGTTTTGCTTTTTACTCCAATCACCATTTATGTCCTTCTGTATAATCCAAACAACAAAACAAACAAACATCCTCAAGTGATTTTTTCCAGGATTCGAACATCAACACACACACATATTTAAACACACAAATTTAAGATTTTGAGAATCTCCCATAAATGTCAATTTTTAAGAAGTACACATATTTTTGCTGCTTATAATAAATCTATAATTTACAGAATTTAAAATGTCATGGTTATATCATAGGTGGTCCACAAGATTACTCACACATTTGGTGATTTGTTAAGACTGATGGGGCTCAGAGTATATTTGTGTTTTTTATATCTAAGATTTATTACAAAATAAAGGATACACTATAAGTTCAAGGGGAAAATAAGGAGGCTGAGTCTGGAAAAATGCATGCATTGTCTTCCTTATGCTCTCTCCCTCTTGTGGGAGGACATACTTGATCATGTTCCTTTCTCCAGCAATAAAAAAAATGGAGAAAATATGTAGTTTTCATGCCCAGGAAAATACAGTAGAACCTTAGCACTCAAGGTTTTTACTGAAGGCTGGTCATGAAGACACCCCTGCCTCAATGCATGCCAAAATTGCAGCCTCCCAAATGGCAATCAGATGTTCAGCCAAAATTAAATTCTTTGCAGGGTCCAGGTACAGTGTCCCACCTCCTCAGTTTGCAAAAGTTCTATATCAGGGAATATTGGAAAAGCCAAATTTCTGAACACTAGCCAAAGGCAAACCTTGCAAGAAGTTCTTTTTAAAAACAGAGGTCTCAAGCCTGCTATGTCAACTCTTCTGCACAACAGTGTTCACTGGTATTCGAAAATTAACTATTTCTGGAGTGTATTGATTAGTAAGGAAGTCAATCAATTCAATGGGACAAAAGAATAGGTTTGTTTTTTGAACAAAGCTAACAATATAGAAAAGTTTAAAAGAGCTGGAAGACAGAACAGTGTAGGGATGCAGCTCTGTAGACTTCTCCAAGAATTCAATCTGCTCAGGGAGGTAAATCCAGAGCAACAGACTTTTCTTTTTACCAATTCTGAAGGATGAACATAGGTACAAGAAGTACATTTTCTGACAGTGTTAGCCTGGGTACAACATGTTGGAAACAGGGTGAATAATTACATTAATAAAATGTAATTGCTCATAAATTAGATATTTGTAGACATTTTGATACTTATTTGAGATTATGTGAATGGTAAATTTAGTAACACTCTTATTACCCAAAAAGGCCAATTATAATATCTAGACACTGTATTTTAAGGAGTTGTTTTGTTTGTTTTTAGTAAAACGACATAGTCTTAGAAATTTGTTGGGCAATATGAGAGCTTTCTCAGAGCCGTTAAGAAATATTTTTATGACTCTTAACACACATATAGTAGATACTAACATAGAACATTGAACTTTAAAATGTTATTTATAATAACAGAGAAGCATACCATAATATACATGAGAATAAACATACTACATTGTAAAAGTGAGGCATAATGTAGTCTGCCATATATGAGGCCTATCCAGAAAGTATCCATCCATACATTATGGAACATGGAGACATTTATTGAAGAAGACACAGGATACAAGAAACATTGTATACAGGACAATGACACCTCGGTTACTTTTAAAGTAGACATATTGGGACCTCACACAGTTCTCCCAATTGCCATCAGCTGCCCCATTGTATTTTCCTGAATTTCATCGATGGTTTGAAATCTCTTCCTTTTCAAAGGTGATTTTAGTTTTGGGAAAAGTCTAAAGACTCAGGGCACAAAACCTATGCTGTAAGGGGGCACTAAGTTGCCTGGGTGATTTGATGTTTTGCCAAAAATCTCTGCATGAGACGTGATGCGTGAGCAGGCACATTGTTGTGGTGAAGCTGCCAATCCCCAGTTAGTTGCCCATAGCTGTGGCCTTCTGAATCATCCAAATAGTGTCTCCAGGGGAATGTTCAAGCTTAACACAAAATCTGATGCAGATTCATTGTTCTAGTTGCTCAGTCATTTTGAATGTTACAGCTACACAGTACACATGTTCACTCAATGGCATCTACTGCTCCCACTGACTAGTACAATGAAGTATCATTGTTCATGCATGTGAATTCCAGTACATTCTCCTAAGCTGCCAGGTTATATCGATGTTGTGCAAACTGTTCTCATTACATTAACAATGTCTGGATTTTTTCCTGACAGAATCCGTATTATGCACTAGAGCAGCAGTCCCCAACCTTTTTGGCACCAGGGACCAGTTTTGTGGAAGCCAATTTTTCCATGGGGAGGGGAAGGGTGGAGACAGGAGGTGGAGCTCAGGCAGTAATACAAGTGAAGCTTTGCTCACTTGCCCAGCTCTCACCTTCTGCTGTGTGGCCCAGTTCCGAACAGGCCACGGACTGGCACCAGTCCATGGCTCAGGGGCTGGGGACTCCTGAATCAGAGAACACAGAAAATGATGTATGTTCTGAATTCATTTGAAAAAATTTAACCAATTTTCAGTTTACTGAAGTCTCTTTAAAACCATGTTCCCTCTTCAACACAGTTTAAGTAGTGAACACTGTGCTTCTGGTGGAATGGAAGATGCAATTTTAACACCTATGACACCAAGCTGTATCCTGACCCTTTGCTGGTAACTTTCCAACAGCAGGTAACTTATCACTGGTCAAAAGGGAATGGGGAGGGACAGTATGGGTGTCTCTAAACGACCTATCAGTACTAGGCAAAACCAATCAAAGAAACCCAATTTTATACTTCCTTTTAATGTTACAAGTACAACTATGGAATACTATGTTGTACCCTAGGAAGACTATCCTAGGGCTATTAAAATGTAATTATGGGGTATTAATTTCAGGGTTAAGATTCTTCTGTATGGTCATTTTATGAATGTTTTTTTTATTTATTTCAATGATGATATTAAGATGGTACCAGATTAATTCTGTTTGCATTTGGGGCAAAAGAAATAACTACATACCTCAACTTTTTGAGGAGCCAAATAAGACTGTGAAGATCTGGGAAAATTTCTGGTGGGTGAAGTTTGACCTGAAGTAACCGAATCTTGAGGTGAAATGTACAGAGTTCCTAAAGAAAGAAAAGATACTTTTAAATGTGAGAAGGTAATATTGCTGGAACAAAGGTGACAGAATTGATCAAGCATTCTTCCTGCTGAGCCACCACAATCACTAGATTACCACAGTGAGGGATTTATTTGAGTTCAGGAAGCATTTAAAAGAATAACATGAGCTTTTTTGATGTTCATGGCCTACAAAGTATCAGTGGCTCACTATCAGTTCCAAGGAGAAGTCTCAGATTCTTAAGCCTTGATCCTAACTTACTGAATTTTAAGACCAGCTTAATCTGAATAACTGACCAAAGGCTTTGGCCAAAAATAACCACACTTCACTCAGTCTGCAATGGAAAACCACTAACTATTTAAATAGCCAAGCTGTTTTTTAGGAAGAATGCTTTCACAGCAAACATATGGTGAATTTAAAAAAGGAGGAAGAGATCGGAGGAAGGGTACTAAAACATTAAAGGATGGAGAAAACAAGGCAGAAGGTGCAGGAATGTGAAAGAGGAGCGGGCAAGGTAAATTAAGAAGGTAGATTATACAGAAAGCAGCAACTTTGGGATGCGAAGTACAAGAAAGAGGAAGAGTCAAAGGTAACTCAGGTTTTGTTCCTGAGTGAATACAGAAGGATTAGGAAGATGATGAATTTAATTTTGTATTGAATTTGAAGTGGCTATTGACCACTGGGGGGAGATGTCTGATATTTTCTGACAGGCATAGGAAGGAGTTTTTTAGTGATGCCCAGAAATGTAACAAGGCACATTAAAACTTAGTCAATGTACATCCTACACAAGGGGTTGTGGGAAATAGGATGTATTGTCTGTGGGGAGTCGATGGCACTGGTCCCCATATGGATCTTCCAGATTTTTGTACTGTAAATTACTGGCCCATTATGTGTCAGTAACTTTCCCTACCTATCATTATAAATAGCCACAGCAGGGACCCTAACTTTCACGCCTTGCAAATTTCAAAAGCCATACTCATCAATCACTCACTCAAATATTTTGGCTAATTATAACATCTATAATCATAAACAATCTTATACCATGTTTTATTTTCTAAGACAAGTATTATTTATAAAATCTAGTAAAATAAATAGATTGAAAACTATGATGAAACCATAATATATCCTTAATAAATAACAAAACATATTTTTTTATTTTCTTACCTCTATCATTACAAATACTTGGTTTTTTATTTATGAATCCATCTTTCTATATGGTACAACATTAAAGAAAAAAAATATTCATTAGTAATTATACTTTTGAAAGAGATTTTGCCTCCTATCAACCAGATACAGAATTCCCCTGCTCTCCATCCCTTAATTATGTCATGAAAATTGTCTCAGGGACACTACATCTTACAAACCTCCTAGAATACATTTCCCAGGGTTCTCAAATTTAACTATTTTGAAATTGAGTTCAGTATGTAGCAATGTCCAAAAGTGTTCCTCTTCCAATATTCAGTATTTTGTTTAAATCATGGAGTGCATTCAATGATTGGTTCTAAAGCTATACAGTAGTTCAGTTTGTTTTAAGGCAAGAAAATCCAATTGATTCTAATCCAATCTAATGCTTAATGAACACATTGCTTAGAATCAAAATAAAACTTATCACTCCAGAATCTCATTTTAGTGTAAAAACCATTTCACAGTGTCTTTCTGGCGCACTTGACAATGAGTCCTCAAGTGATTGTCTTATTTATCTTTGTATCCTGTGTGACCCAATTTTCTCATTCCCTTTCTTCTGGCTTAGTTCAGGGCTTGGCCAATAGGAGATACTCAATAAATATTACCTAGTATTATCATTATTATTGCTACGTATTTGTTTGAGTTAGTTTCCGGTAAATTACATAATGAGTGGAACATAACGTTAACTCAACACTTTCAGAAATCATGTCCCATGAATAACCTTAATATTCCTAAGCAATCAGTTCCATGCTTGCAGGGAAAGAGGTAGTTCATAGAAGCAAAAGTTAACTAGATAAGTTAATAATCACTATATTAAAGTTTGACACATAGTTTTATACCTTTTGCTCAGTATCATTATCTTGTATATTTGACTGACAAACAACTGGGGTTGTTGGTTTTTTCATAACATTCTTTGAAATATTTTGTGATTGTTGAGTAACATTTGTTCTGGGTTCTAAAAATGAATGAAAGAAAGAAACACTAGTTTTTTAAAAACAACTTATTGAAGTATGATCGAAATGCAGTAAACTGTGTTTATTCAAATTGAATGGTTTTTAAAAATTATTGTTTTTATCACATTTAAAATGTATACAATGTGAAATCATCACTGTAATAAAAATAACATTTCCAATACCCTCAAAAGTTTCTGCATCCAGCTGTATAACCCTCCCATCCCTTGACAGCACTGCTCTGCATCACATGAAACTATTTTGAATTTTCTAGAATTTTATATGGATGAAATCAGACAGTATTGTACTCTTTTTGTTTTTGCCTGCCTTTTTTCACTCAACATAATGTCACATGTGTTAATAATTTGTTTTTTTCCCTGAGATTTTCAGTGTATGAATACATCACAGTTTTTTATATACTCCCTGTTGTTTGGATTATTTACAATTTTGGCCTCTTGCAACTAAAACTTTATATCTTTCATGAACAAGTCTCTGTGTAGACATTTTTTTTCATTTCTTTTGGGTAAATACCTAGTAGTAGAATGATTGGGTCATATGGTAGACATGTGTTTAACTTAAAAAAATGCCACACTTTTTTCCAAAGTGGGTTTACCACTTTACACAGCATTCACCAGTGTATCAGGATCTTAATTCTTTCATATCTTGTCAATACTTAATAAGCATAAGAAATAAATTGATAAAGATCAAAATGAAAATCAAACAAATAAAAAAGCATGAGAAAAAAAACAAAACAGCTGACTCTGAAAAGGCCATAAAGGGATAGCCAGATCGGTCAGAAAAAAAATTCACAAATTTCTAGCAATAAGAAAATTGGAGACTGTAGCACAACAGAGTTTAAAAAAATACTAAACAGAATAATAAAGGAAAACTATGAAAAAATATATGACAATACATTTTTCTATTTATTTATTTATTTATTTATTTAATTTATTGTATTGTCATTCAAGTACAGTTGTCTGCATTTTCCCTCTACCACTTCTCCACACCCCACAATAATTTTTAAATTTTATATGCAAGGGACAAATACCTAGAACAAACTAAACTACAAAATTTCATTCATGAAATTTCATTTATAATATAAAGAATCTCATATATATTAAAGAAATTAAATATGTTGTTAAAAACATTTCCACAAAGAAAACTCCAGGCTCAAGTGACTTCATTTCTGAATTACACTGAATATCTAAGAACAAATTGCACTAATTCTACACAAACTCATCTGAAAAATGAAAGATCAGTGAATGTCTATCCTGAATTGTATTTTGGAACCAGGACCACTATGATAGCAAAATCATTACAAGATATTACAGGAAAAGGAAACCTCAGTCAATGTTCCCCATAAGCAAACAAAAATAATAAAAAATAAAAAATAATAACTTGAAATAATACATAATAAAGATAGTGCATAATAAATAAGTAAAGTTTATTCTAAGGATGCAAAGTTGGTTTAACATTCAAAAATAGGTCAAAGTAATTCCCCACATTAAGTGAAAAGAAGAGAAAATTTAGATATTATGTCAAAGATGCATAAATATGTTAAAGTTCAGCACTCGTTCATGACAAAACTTTTTAGTGAACTAGAAATATAAGGTCATGTCCTTTCTCTAAAAAGAGATCTTTGAGACTAGAACTAATATTCTAATTTATATCTATCTCTTCCTTTAAGTTTTAGAACAAGATTAGGATATACACAATCACCATTTTTTTTTAACACCATCTTGGATGTCCTAGCTAGCAAGGGAAACAAATGAGACATGATTCCAAATAAAATTCCAACAGACTATGTTGTAGATATTGAAAAACTTGTTTTAAAATTTCCATGGAAACGCAGAGGCCCTAGCAAAGTAAGTTTATCGTGAGCAATAACAAGGGTTAGAGAACTCAAACTGCCAAATACACGACTTATTATAAACCTACAGTAATTAAGAGTATAATGAATTCACATTCAGACAGACAGATCAATAAAAGAGAAGAGAATGTCCATAAATAGGTCCATCTATACATGGTCACTTTATCTTTTCAAAGACAACAATAACAATCATGCTGAAGCAATTGAATGTGTACAAGATACACTGGCTAATCCTGCCTTCCCAGACAGAAAAGAAGCTACCCCATATCTCTAAGCTTATGTTGCAGATGACTCAAAGAGTAGTAGTGAGAGGGCTCCCACTGGCCAGAGCTGTCACAGTATCAGCATCAGTGACCACAGTAATGACGATGTGCTGAAGCACATCCAATTTACTTAAATTTATGAATTCAGACTGACACACACACACAAATAATTGCTCAATGTTGGAGGATGCTACCAAACCATTTTTTATATTATAAACTGATAAATGATGGTAAAATATTAAGCATCACTCTGCTTTTCCTAAGTATCCTATGCCACACTATAACCAAACGGTAGTTGAAGTTTCTTTTTATAGAAATATCCCAGCCTATCTACAAAGAAGGAATGATAGAATTTAAAATATACCAATTTTGCAGCCCCCAATTAAATATTAGATCTAGGTTTTGAATATAAATGGCTGCTCACATCACAGAGAGAAAGATAAGGAGATATTATATGCCACCTGAGGGACACACTGTCATCTATGAATCAGTTTTACTAAAAAATTGAATCTGAGAACATATTGATCTAGCCAATATTTTATAAGAACAGAAGAAATAACACACATAACTATACCATATAGATGCAATCAGCAAAGTCCAGTCTGTGAGGAACACAACAGGACAAGCATTCAGTTTATTCAACAAATACATTGTAGTTTATGAAAAGAGGGAGGGAGAAAGGTAGAGGGATACACAGATCAAACTATTGCAATGCATGCCAATGCAGATTCAAACTAACATCAAACAATTTTAATAAAATTCATGACATTAGAAAGTTAGTGGTTAAATATTTAATCACATTAGGGAATCATTAACTTGTGCAATGTGAAAATGGTACTGTGGTTATGTATTAAAACATAATCCTTATCTTTTAGATACATACTGACATATTGATGGATGAAATGCTATTCTGTGTGGGATGTGCTTTAAAACAATATGACAGCAGGAAGAGATTGAGTGCATAGACAAGACACAATTTTCCATGAGTTATTGTAAAGTGAAGTGATAGGCATATAAGGGTTCTATTGGGGTTTTTAAATGTTTGAAATGCTTAATTAAAAAAGATAAAGAAAAGCTGTTGACAAAACTGTAAGAATATTTACCATATAAATAAGACAAAGGAGTAATATTTTTGCCATATCAAAGAGAACTCATACAAATTAACCTCAAATAAAAAGTAACAAAATGCACAAGCCATGAAGAAAAAGATGCACAATTGTACTACATTGAGTTAAGAGCTTCTGTATAACAAAAAGACAAAAATAATAGAAATAAACTATAATCTGGAACAATTTTCCTATGCCATATACATGTATATAATAATGAGTGTCTAGTAGGACTAAAAAATCTTTCAACTCTGTAAGAAAACCGATCCAGTAGGCAAATGAACAAGATATTTGAAAAGATAATTTCCAAGAAGAGGAAACATGACTCAGAAATCCTGTACCTAGGTATATAAGTCCTAGAGAATCTCTTGTCCATGCATACCAGGAGTTTTATGTGTAAAACAATGTTCAGTGCAAGATTGTTCAAATAACAGAGAATTTTATCAACAAAAAACCCAGATGTATAAATTGTGGTATATTCACATAATGGGATAAGATTAGTAATGAAATAAAGTGTCAGGCAGTACATAGATAAAACTTCTGTAACGTAAAACTGAGCACAAAAAGCAAGTCACAACAACATTATAAGTTACATTAAAATATCTTAATAAGGCTATCTATACATATGTCTACATGTAGTTTAAGGGCACACATTCATGTAGTAAATATATTTAAAAATGATGGTTATGATAATCACCAGATTTGGACAGTACCATATTTTGCAATATAATATGCACTTTTTTGCCCATATTTTTGAGGGAAAAATAAGAACGCATATTATGCATGGGTAGTACTAATTCCATATCTCATTGAAATAAAGACAAAAACTGACAGGAACCAGGGGAAGGGGAGGAGGAAGGTAAATAACAGGGGAAAGAAGGAGAAGGATCGTCAAGGAACAAGTATGAAGGACACATGGACAAAGCCAAAGGGGAATAGGATAGAGAGTGGGAGGTGGTGGTGGCAAAATGGAGACAAATGTACTTGACTAACAGTAAAAAAAGGAAAAAATGTATTTTTAATTCTTTTATTTATGCTTATGCATTAAAAGTATAACTCTAGAAAGCAATAACAATATTCATATGCAAAATAATACCCGGTAATACAACAGTTGGTTTTGTTTCTAAATAGAAGTAAATAAATAATTGAATTAAAATATTAAAACAAAATATTTTTCCCTGAAAGTTTAGGCCAAAAACACGGGTGCACATTGTACATGGGAGCACATTATACATGGCAAAATATGGTAGTTCTCTTTGTCAAAAAGGGGTCTGCTTAATGGAAATTTGGCAAAAGATAAAAACAATGTAAAGAAACTGAGTGAAGGCTAAAGGGTGTGGGGGGGAACAAAAATATCCACACAAAGGTACACCATAATCAAACTGCTGAAAACTAGCCCCCACAAAAAATCCTAAGAACCGTAGAAAAATGTTACATTAATTATAGAGGATTAAAATTTCAACTACTGTAATTATTTCATTAGAACCATGATGACTACAATGAAGTGTAGTGACATTTTTTTATGATCTGGAAAAATAAAAAACAAAATACCTGTCAACTAATAATTCTATATCAAGTAAAAACAGTTTCAGGAATGAAAGTAAAATAAAGACATCCTTAGATGAAGAAAAACTAAGATAGTTCAGCCCCAGAAAATCTATTCTAAAAGAGATATTAAGGGAAGCTCTACATACTGAGGAATAAAACAGATAGAAAGAAACCAGAGGGGAGCGGGGAGAGGGATGATGGGGCAAAGAAAGGGAAGGGTTGTCAAGGAACGTCTACAGAGGATCCATGGACAAAGACAAAAGTGAGGGAAGGAATGAATGTTGGAGGTGGGCGTGGGTGGGGTGAGGAAAAGTAATGCGGAGAAAATGGGGACAACTGTAATTGAACAATGATAAAAAAATAAAAATAAAAAAGCCTGAGATATCAGGAATTAAAGGGAAACCAAAACGAAACCTATTTAAGTACTTGCAGTAGACTATGCTTCCCCTATTTAGTTATATAAAACCCAATGTATTACATCATCTCAATGAATATTTGGTGTACGTAGATGTAATACATAAGAACTATAACAAAGGTGAGAAGGATAAAGAGACACATGTAGTGGCGAGTTTTCCACATTCCACCTAGAGAGAGAAAATAATTCATAACTGATTGTAAAAAGCTAAGCACCTTGTTATCTGGAACAATAACTAAAAATTCTGTACAAAAGTATATAGTAACAACAGCCATAGACAATTGGAAACCAAATTTTAAAAATACCGTGTACAACAGTATCAAAAATTGAAGTACCTATGTATAAATATAACACAACTTATACAAGATCTTTATGCTGAAATCTGTAAAGCATTTATTAAGGAAATCAAAGACAACCTACACAAATAGAGATACCTTATTTATGGATTGGAAGACCCTATATAGCAAATATATGTTCTCCTCAAATTGACACATAGATTGATTTAATATACTTCATTCTAAAAAATCCTAGCATAACTTTTGTAAACAAGCCAATTATAAAGTGTATATGGAAAGAACAAATAAGTGAAAATAGCTATAAAATTTTTGAAAAAGAAAAAATACAAGTGTAATTATTCTTCATTTAAAGACAATAAAGAGCTACAATAGCCGAGATAGTATTGGTAAGGGATAATCAATGGAACGGAAAATGAAAAGGCACATCACACAGAGAAAATACAAATCACATATCTGAAAAAGGCCCATATTTAGAATACATAAGTAACTCCCAAAACTCAACAATAAGAAAACTACTTAACTAAAAATGAGCAAAAAGTTTCAACAGACACTTTACCAAGCAGAATTTACAAAAAAGCAATAGTTACGTGAATAGTCAGCATGATATGCATTGGGAATGCAAATGAAAACCACAATGAGACGCCACTACATCTACTAGAATGGCTAAAATAAATGTTACTACAATACCAATGGTTGCACGGATGCACAGCAAATGGATCTCTCTTGTATTAGTGATGGGAATGCAAAATGTTACAGCACTCTAGAAAACTGGGGCAGTTATTTATAAATGCTAACACACTTACCATATGACCCAGTACTTGTTCACACAAAATTCTGAATACAAATACTGCTAACCTTTCTATTCATAAGCACTAAAACCTGGAAACAACCCAAATGTTCTTTGATTGGTGAATATATAAACAATCTCTGGTGCATACATATAATGGAATACCACTCAGCAATAAAAAGGAGTAAACTATTGGCATGTGCAATAGCTTGAATGAATTTCAAAGGCATTATGTTGAGTGTAAGAAGTCATTATCAAAAAGCTAAATGCCTTATGATCCCATTTATAAGACATTCTCCAAAGGGGGAAAATACTATGGTAATGTAGAACATACAGTGATTGTTTGGGGTTATTCTGGGAGGGAGGGAGGTGTGACTGCAAAAGGAAATTTTTAGAATGTTGGAATGTTCTTATGTGATTGTGGTAAAGGCCACACAAATCCATACATATGTTAAAATTCATGAAATTGTACCAAAAATTCTACTTTGTTTTAGGGTATCTAAAAGCAAAATACCTCAGGATCTTTTTTTGAGAATGAAAAAATGCAGAGACAAGATCTGAAGCAGAGACTATACAGAATCCAGAGCTCTTAACTCTGCTGGAAGAGTTGCCAGCCCCAAGGGTGTGAGGGCAGTGACACTGTATAGGGTCTGTAGTCATGGGTCAATGATAAAACTGAAACCAAGAAGGTTTGATATTGGTGAATGGGAAATACGGGTACTTCTAATAATACATAAGTTGTGATATTACTTCTGTAATTTCTAAAATTCACAAAATAGAATGATTCACATGCCATTCTTAGAATGGAGAGTAGGTAGTTAAGCTCCCCTCCCTTCCTGATATGTATCAGTGTAGTTTCAGAATTCATCATTTAATAGAATATGTCTCCCAGGTACACTTAAATCTACAGGCCTGAGCCCTGGACAGTTGTCACAGTTAGACAGGTAACCTGGTGAGTTTGAAAATGATACTTTCCATCCAGCATCTTTTCCTTCAATACCACTGGGATTTGTTGAATCAGTAAGACCAGTCTGGGCTGCATTAAACACGAGAGTTTTACAAGATCATCCTATGTGATATAACTGGTTTAGAGATGGATAATTTAGTTTTATTGTCTACATTTTAGTAGATATGGAGCTGGTGCTGTCAAAATTGTGTGTATTGTAAGAATGCTTCAGTGTATTGCACAAAAATCTGTAATTTAACAATGGGATCCAAAGAGCTCAGAGATGAATTGACTCAACGTCAGTGGTTCTCAGCATGAAACACAGCTTCAGCTAAGTCTACCCTGTCTCTTCTCAGGTCCCTGAACCTTGATGAGACTGACCATTCAAACTGGGCACTCGGAGGGGGAGGATTTTGGACTCCCCGCTTAGATATTAACTGATAAGAACAAAGATTTAAATTTTATACTTTCATTTTCCCTGTAAATGTAATAGTGGGAGGAGATTAATATTGTTTAATTTTGAAAAATGGTGTACTTTTGAGAGCGTAATGTTTGGGGAATTTTCATGCCGTCATTTGGGTTCCAATGAGCTCTAGCAGACCAAGTGAAGTAACACAGTACGAGATAAATAATTAAGAGATACTTCAATAGGGTTTGCGGTGGCTTTGCAGTCCACGTGCTTCATTTATGACTCACTTTAGAGTTTTCTAAAATCATTTTGAACATTATAAAAATTATTTTGCAAATTGTTAGTTTTCATGTACTGTTCTATTTAGCAATCGACCTTTTATTTAATTTTTCTAAAATGATAATGTAAAGTTCAAAACACTAAATTAATAACTAGAAGTCAACATCTGAAAGCAATATAGGTTGTATCATGGTTGGCAAGAATCACTCTAAAACAGTCATTTGAGGATTTCTCTGTATTTAAGCAAAAGAAGTCCTCAAAACACAGACTTTTCCCAAGTCACTATGTAGTATTTCTTATCACACAAGTCAATTACCATAAGCACCTTTGTTTGCTTTCTGGTCACCCACAGGATAAATTGTCTTTATATCATCATGATTCTTCTTCTTCTTCTTTGGAAAATATGCTTAAAGAAACATAAAAAACATTTATGTTTAATAATGGTGATGACAGAATTACCCCAAATAGTCTTATCTCTTCTGCCCTAGAGTAATTCAGCCATATGTTAATCTACCTGTGGGAATGTTGGGAGGTATTATAGCAAATAGAGAGACATGAAATATGAAGAAAGACATAACTCCTGAAATGTTATCCATTCAAGTTAAATGATATGCTTGGAGGGACAGATTTTTCTTCTGGCAGAGAGGAAAAGCTACACACAGCTCAACTGTAAAATGTAATTTCCTCTGTGTGGGGATGCATACCAACATAGCTACTTGCCAGAGACCCACCAGCCCACACTCACTATTGCAGTTGTTAGATGTGCCTCATAGCCTGGCATAAACAACCACATACACACCCCTTTTTCATGATAGAGGTGATTATAGTTCCTGTCCCTAACCATTTATGAGGGCAAAGGATCTTCACAACATGTGTGCTCAGTGGGTTTTTATTTGAGATGTAAAATGTGAGGGCCATCTATCTTCCCACTGGAGCAGATCCACTTGACAAGCCCCTCCTCTCCCACTCTCTTTGTGTGCCCGTGGAAGCTGCCTACTTTGCATAAGATGACAACATTACTGTAGAGGTATCATTTAATTCCATTTATGAAATAAATATTCTTATCCTCTGTCACCTGAATAATACAAATTAAGTTTATATCTTATTTCTTCAAAAGAGGGGGTTTTGAGGTAACAAATATTTAAAATGTCTACTTGAAACTTTCCTCTTATTAAATGAAATAGTTAACAGTTGAAGAGTAAGGAATGTATATAGTTATTAAAGTGATTTCTTTTCTCAAGCAATACATTGCTGTCATCATCTCAACGAGCTGAATAGATTGAATTAACTCATTTGGCAAACATATATTTAGTCTATACAAACATACATGCATGCATGCATGTATACAGTACTAGGTACTCTGTCAAGTACAAATATTATGATATCATGGTGGATTGAGACAGAAGTACAGAATAAATATATCAAGAATGATACAAAGTGCTATATGGATTCAAAGGAGAAGGTTTTTCCCATTAGGGTTATTATGAAAGACTTTATGGAGTTTCATTTACAGTGGAGCTTAAAGAATTATAGGATTTGAATAGATGGTCAGTGAGCATGCCATTTCAGTCTGAAAAAATTGGAAAAGAGAGGCGCAGAAAATATGAAAGCTGATTTATGTTTTAGGAATGGTCAGTAGTCTCATTTGACTGGACAGTTAAATAAACTGAGTGTTTACTATGGCCTAGAACTTATAAACCCTTTATATGAATTATTTAGGACTATTATCTTTATTTTTAAATGATGAAATGGTGGCATATAGAGATTAAGCTATTGTCCAAGCTATTTACATGGTTAGAGAATGGTACAGCAGGACTTGGACTTCAGCAGTTTGTCTCAAGCGTCTGTATATGCAGTGCTTAGCTCACAGCTGTTTTCTTCAAGGAGATATGTGAAACAAAGTAAAAACAAAGTTAGATTTCATCTAGACGTTAGATGATGAGGAATGGCTGCTTAAGAAGTCTGAGTTTCATTTAAGAGGTAATAGGGATCTTTACGTTCTAGGACCAGGAGAAGAAACCATCAGAATGGAGTTTTAAGTATAACTAGATAGCAGTTTAAAAGGAATGGATTTGAAGTGGGTTAAATTAAGAGCCAGTGCAGACTAGTAGTAATCTACAGGAGTGGCACAGGTAGGTGCTCACCTAAAAACAGGTATAATGGGATGGAGATGGGATTGGTGGATGCTGTGATGCCTACTTCATGGAAGATGAGCATGTTTCTCCTGATACTATGTAGTCACACATAATTAAAATAAGTCTATATTTTTTCCATTCTGGCCATGAAATTTTAATTAATATCATTACCTAAATTCATTTTATAAATTTCCCTATACTCTTATCATGATATAAATAAAAGGAAGCTGGGACATAACAAAGTCGATACTCCTCCTTTAAACTTTCTTCATTGTCTTCCTTTTGCCTTCCATTCTTCCTCGCCTCCCCTCTTTCTCTAATGCCTCCCTTCCTTCTTCCCTTTGTTCTTCTCTGGGGCTGTCTACTATTCTTGCTGGCTGACAACATAGCAGAAAACTATGTTGGTATATAATACTCATTATCTTACAGACAACCTTGTCAAGTTTTAGTCGCAAAAAATACATTATTTTAAGTATAGAGAAATTGGTTAGAACTACAGTATAGGCAAGCTTGTCCACTGAACCACTTGGTAAGATTATTTTTGTTTGTTTTAATTTTTACACATGTGTCTACTTTTCAACTTGAACTGCAATAGGGAAATGCCTAGAACTGTGCCTGATACAAAGCAAGTAGAGCAAGAGTAAGGAAACAAAGTTTTGCAAAATAATTTTTAGATAAGTATGTAGAAAAATACTTTCTACAGAGCCACATCAGCTACAATGTTCTTACATTCACAGTGTGTTCCATCCTGTCCTTTGTAGTCATATGTACTTTTTTCTGTCTCTTCTCTTTTAAAGCCATTTTCTTGCATTTTTTGTATATGATAAGCCATTTTTTTCTCTAAGAGGGCTTGTTTCTAAAACATCACAGAAAATATATTGGTTAACACTAACTTGCTACTGAGAAATCCAAAACAAATATTTATAATATAATAGTACATTGGAAATCAATAGTCATTCCTGTCTTGTGACTTGTAAGGTCACTCTGAGTACATATGAGAGGACACCAAGGGGTGAATTTCCATTTGTGTCCAAACATGGTGAATATACACATTTAATACAAAGATGCAGTTTACTTCACTGTATATATTCAGGGGAGTAGTCCAGTTTCGGATCAGAAAGGATGGCCTCTTAATCCATAGCTATCCTGGGAATTTAAGGAAATTTCTAAATCATCTATAATTGGAGGATTACTGAGTGATCACAAGACACTCAGGCTTACTATTGGTAAACACAATATAATACATGACATGTGACTTCCTTTTGTGACTCTCTGGACTAATATCCATCCTGGATGTGCTAGAAAGGATATAATTGCACAGAGCAAGAATCCCCAAACTTCTCAGATGGTTCCTGGGTATATTCAGCAAGAAAATGGATCAGTACATGTAGGTGGAAAAAAAGAAAACCACTGAGAACACAAAAAGAACCGTCCTAAAGGATTAGAGAGATCAGCACTCCTCAACCTATCACGTCTATTCTCACCAGCCACTCCGGAAAAATTTCATTCACAGTGCATTGGGTAGAGCATTAAAATGAGTATCACCTCAGTAGTGGGAGTTACTAGTCTCAGATTAAGCATGGTTCTGGTTCCAAATAACAAATTTTAAGAAGCAAGACCTATATCAATCAATCTGGTTCAAAATAAATCTATATAGATTTAGATAAATATTTATCTATATCCGAGGAAAAAGGTAAAAATACTTATAGGGATATAAAAATACTGAGCGCCTAAAAAGTAAAAGTCATGATGCCTGGGATCCAATCAAAGACTCCTAAGCATATAAAGAAGCAAGGGAATATGACTTTTAACATGAATAAATCAATCAATCAAAATTGACCCGGAAATGACACAAATGTTAGAATTAAAGATAAGAACATTAACATAGATAACATAACTACATTTCACATATTTAAAAGGTGAAAAAGAGACATGAAAGATGTAAAGAGGACCTAAATCAATTTTTAAAATGTGAGATAGTAATGCAATGGATGTAGTAACAACATAGTAGACAGTTCAAGGGAAGAGATGAATTAATGTCTATAGAGAAACAGAAACCATCCAAAGGAAAAGGACTAGGAGAAGAAAACTGCAAAGCAAAGACAGTATCAGTGAGATGTGGGGCAACATCAAGCTGCCCAATATGTCTGTAGAGAAGAGAGATGGGCAAAAAAAATGTTTAATAATAATGTTTACTATCACTGATTCTATATGACATTACACTGGAGGTTCTGGTTCATGCAATCAGGCAAGAAAAGAAAGAGACAGAGAAGAGGATTTAAAAAGAAGAAATAAAACGACCTTTATTTATAGACAATATGATGTAACCCACTCCAACCATTCTCTTGACATTGTGTCTCTAAGTGCTGACTCTGACTAATATGGGGCTTATAGATAAACAACATGTTTGTGTCAGAATCCTAGGGACTAACTTCAAAAGACACAGGCTCAGACCTTCAGTCATTCCAGCTCTGGGGACTTGTGAACTTTCACCTGTGTATCCAGGATGACTTCAAGCCAGGATGACAAACCAGGATGATGCACGCTGGACCATTACTTGCTTTATCAGAATGAACTGTGCCTGTCTGCTCACAGAGAACCTTTCAACCCTCTCTCTTGATCTCTGTTCTGCTTCCCCTCTCCCTCTTATAAAGACCTCTGCCAGCACTGGATTGTGGAGATGGACTTTGAGACAAAAGTCCCCTATCTTCCCACAGAAATGAGCTTTGAGACAAGAGTCGTTTTCCAGAGGGCTGGTATCTGAATAAACTACTTGCCTTTACATTAGCACCTGCCTCTCAAATACTGGCTTTTGAAGCAGCAGGCAGTGGGACCTGCATGCCTTTACAGTACTACTTATTTAAAGAATTACTGAAGATACAACAATCAGGACAGTAAGTCAGACAAGTTAGAGCAAAACAAAAGGGTTCAAAAATAGACGGATACAACTTATTTTTGGCAAAGATGCAAATGCAAAAATAATTTAAAGACTTATGTAACTAATTTAAGCTCATTTGGAGTAAAATATATATAATGTTTAAAAAGACTTATGGAACTAATTTAAGCTCATTTGGAGTAAAACATATATAATGTCAAATCTGAAAGAAAAATACATAAAAATCTTCTGAAACACACACAAATGAATTAAAAGTCTCTTGTATTAAAACATGGTTTTAAAAAGACAATTTAGAATAACTTTATTGGAAATACCAATACTTCAAATAGCCTAGCCATTAACACAGCTTAAATAGTCTATGGTGTTACCAGACCTGACACCAGTCATCATGTGTAATGGGTACTCCTAGTGCCAAAAATGTATCCACTGTACTAGTTGCCACTACAATTAGTGAGGGCCCATTGAATTGGAATTAGTGTCAGGAAAAAATTAAGGGGAAACCTGGAGCATTCTGTTGTTCTTTCAAAACAAAGATACTTTCAGAGAGGTCTGAAGGCAAACAAACAAACAAACCTCACCAACTTGGAGAGAAATATCTCTCAAAAAAAGTGGTGAAAATTTCAATATTAGAAAATAATGATTTGTCCTGGCTGGTGTTGCTCAGTGGATTGATTGCCAGCCTGTGAACCAAAGAGTCACAGGTTCAATTCCCAGTCAGGGCACATGCCTGGGTTGTGGGCCAGATCCCCAGTAGGGGATGTGAGAAAGGCAACCACACATTGATGTTTCTTTTCCTCTCTTTCTCCCTCCCTTCTCATTTCTAAAAATAAATAAATACAATCTTTTTTAAAACTCCTTGTTTAAAAAAATAATAATAATTAAAATAAGTTGGAATAAATGAACTTGCCATATGAGCAGTGAGTTCCTGATAATACCAAAAGGTACATGAGACAAAAGTAGATTAAACAATTATCATATCACACATATTTGAGTTTCCAATATTAAAAAAGTTGTAATATAGCAGTATATATCAATATAACCAAATTATATGTCTTTCAGATATCTCTAGGTCTGTCAAAAGTAAACTACCAAAGTAAGTTATTTACATGATTTTTGATTGATACATTGTCATTGATATTTAATTAAATGGAAAAACAATCTATAAGAAAGCCCATAAGGTATAACATGAATTTATTTATTTTTCGACTACTCAAACATTTGTAGAAATACTATGCAAGTGTGCGTGTGTGCACACGTGTGTGCCAGTAAGTTCATGTGGTGGTGCTGGGATTACAGACACTTTCTCTCTACAGATACAGGTTTAGACTCTAAATCATAAAATGTTGCGTATTATTTAAAAGTAAAAACACTAACTCTAAAAATTGGTGGGTAAAATTGAGAACTCTTTCCAAGCAATTCTGATTCTGAGAAAAAATTAATTATGTCATTTTTTTCTACAGGAATTACAAGTGTAGTTTATGGCTTAAGATAAAGTCAAAGGTAGTGATATCTAATAATAAGGCAGTTCTTTTCATACTATAGTCAGAACATAATATGGACCAAATATGGTACAATTTTCATAACTTTCCATTTTGTATAGTGCATATCATTTGGGGGAATTGATCCAGTGACATATTGCGTACTTTCAAAATTCAAAACTAGCAAAAGCTTCTCCTCTAACAGCCCAAATTGGAGGTTAAAGTTAAATCTACCTTCTTGTCACTCTCTTCTCTGCTTCTGCGCCGTTGTTCCTCTATCCTAGCTTCTCTTTTAACGTCTTCTCCGATCTTACTCAGAAGTAACATCTCTTTTGCCTTCCATTCCTAGAGAACACAATGTTACTGTGCTTAGGGGTTAGAGTAGACCTTTGTATTTTGCCCACCACCAACGAGCAAATTCGAGCAAGTCACCAGCCTGACAGAAATCAGGTCAAGTATAATGTACGTCATACATCGGCTTTCGAACAGGCTTTCCTTACTGCATTTCTATGAGGAACGCAGGCATGGTTACTGTTGGCATGGCTAGTTTTTATGAAAGCTAAATTTTAAAAAGTATCCTCCTCACATCGGGGGCTATAGGGGAGTTAAATCGTGTCTGACAACTTTCACAATCATCTCTTTAAAAGCCAATATTGACTCACATATATAGTTTGTGGCATCAGCCTCATTATTTTAGGTAACAACTTGTGTATTATAGCTGTGAAGAAAGATTAATGAGGATAATTTATTTAGAACTTTAAGTTCTAAATAAGTGATTTAGTGGATAAGTTATTTAGAACTGACTTTAAGAAGTATGAGAGACAGTTAAAATTATTTACAAATAAAAGAGTGTGCACAATTTTTCTCTTAAATTTTAAATGAACCTCCTCACCTCTTCAATTTTTCTGCGAAGATTAAGTTTTCTTCTCGTCTGTTCCCGCTGTCGTCTCTCTTCTCTGTCCATCTGGAGGAGGCGCTGCTCTTCTGCGGCGCGCTCACGTTGTTCTAGCTCCCGGCTTATCATATCCAAATATCTAAACGAAAGTGCAAATGCAAGTAAGGGGGAACTGAGGGTTTCCCCTGCAGTGACATCAGCTGCTTTGATTTGCCCAAACCACTTCCTTGCCAACTTTTTCGCTCTTGAACTACAGGAATTTTATAGTTTTCTATCACTTCTGTTCAGGGACTTGTAAACTAGCTCTCACCGTATTTTATTATACAGATCTCCCTACCATATAAGTGTCTGTTCTTATGGCCAATACAATGTTAAAATATGGTGCAGACTTATTAAAAAATGTGCGCAGTAATTATTCATAATCCATTGGGTTTATGGATATGAGCTGGCAAAGAGTTTAAAACAACTGAAAAATTGACATCACATCTAGAAAAAAAAAAGATTTAAATTTCCTAAGAAAAAGGTGTATCCTGGGTACCCTGTGGTTTACAGAGCCTTAAACAAATCTCCCATCTACAGTCTGGGTCTCTGGTACATCACTATGCATCATGCAACTACCACAAAATGAAATCATGGAATATAAAAGGCAAACCTGAAACCCAATCCCTCACCTTAATGAAGGAGGAAAGAGGAAGAGGAAAAAGAACTATAGTATCCCCTCACCTCCTAAGATATGAGCTTGACTACAGAACTACAGAATGGTAATAACTGAACACGAGCAGGTGATTTCCGAAAAGCTTACGCATTTTCTTTCAGGGACAGGTCGTATTTATATTGGTATTAGAAACAGTTTTATCAAACTTCCATTTCTGACTTTGTACTAAATCCCTCAAATTTAATGCTCTCAGCTTTTAAAGATGAATCATAGAAGCTATTGTTAGAGGCTTGTGCTGAAAGATACTTTTCCTCCATTTCCAACTGGGAAGGATTTCATGTTACCTTGGGGCTCCCAAGAAACCCAGTCACCTCTCATGGAAATTGCTCTTTCTTCCCTTGCCATCAAAACTCCCAATCTCTGTGCCCCTTGGTCTCCCTTCCTCTCCCACTGAGGGCAATAGTGGAATTAAATAGTGTCTAGTTCTTAAAAAAATTCCTAACTCCAATTCTTTCTAGTATTTTCCCAACTTATTTGAGTCCACATGTATACATAAAATATACAATAACTTCAATCTTACCTGTGTCTTATTAATCGCTCCTGGTCCTTAAAAGATTGGGTGTCTTCTTGTAACAACCAGTTTTGGAACTGTGCAACATCAGAATGTGCAGGTATTTGATTGTTTTCCTGTAGTTTTTTAAGTTGTCTTGCAAGCATTTTCTATTAAAAAAAGTATGTGTCATATATATACATTTATCTGTATGTGTGCATGTGTATATAATATTTTTTTAATTTACCAGAAATAAAGCTGCCCTTTGCTGTGTCTTTTTATATTTAGTGTTTAGTAAAATTCTTGTACATTCTAAATAGTTAATTCTGTTTAACTGCATTGAAATTGATTTTGAATCCATTACAGACATGGGTAACTGAACCAAAGTAAAGATTTCTCTCTCTGAAAATGAAAGATACATATCATATATTTCCATTCATTCTGAAAAAAATAAAAGAAAATATGAAAGAAGAACAGAAGAAACTCTAGACACAGAGGGGAAATAAGAAAAAATATAGAACATTTAAAGGGATAGGTAAACCATTCTCATTTCTATACTACTCTCTCAACCTTAGAACATAAATTTGTAAAAGTACACATATACCTTTCTAATTTTTAAAAGCTTTTGTTTATTTACTTTTGAGAGAGGAAATGGAGGGAGGGAAGCAAAGAGAGAATCATCAATGTGAGAGAGAAACATTGATCAGTTGCTTCTCATATCCACACCCACAACTGGGGGCCTGTCCCACAACCCAGGCATGTGCCCTGCCTGGCAATTGAACCAGAAACCTTTCAGTTTGTAGGCCAGTGCTCAATCCACTGAGCCACAGCAGCCAGGGTTATATCTTTCTAATTTTTATTCAACCTTCTTGACCGTAAAACTGAATTCGCTCATGGATGTGTGTGTGTACACACATACAATCACACTCATTAATTCTGAGTTAAAAATTAAAAGGAAATCACTATTTATACCCACTCACTCTACACTTGATCATTCTTCTTTACCTTTATAATATTTTACTGGGTGACACAAGTGTGGGTACAAACACACAGTGTACATATTCTTTGAGTCACTCATAGGATGTTATAACTATTCACACTGATCCTTTCCTGTTACTCAAGTTGTTTTGGGTTCCAATTTAAAAATCTTGTGACCACAACAGACTCTTGCTATTGGCCCCAGCTCAGACAGAATGAACACATTACAGTAACAATTTAGTTACTAAGTTATGCTAACTACCAGTGGCATATTGATAGATGACCTGGTCCCTTTCCTTAGCTTGACCTAATATAGCAACCTCAAATTAGTATCTATTCCTGCTCTTAATTTTCATTAGCAAAGAAATATTTAATTAGTTTGTCAAATTAAAGGTAAAAATATTATGAGAAAATACTTCTTATACAAATAAACTTTTCTTCCAAACCCTATGTTAAAAACCAAAGTTAAGTATTTAACTTACTTGTTCTCTTATATAGTTTCTTTCAAAGTCTATTTTTAAACTGGTAAGATATTGCCTGTATTTATTCAATTCCCTCAAGTTACATACAATCTAAAAAAAAACAATAATAGAAAGTATAAATACAAACATTTAAAAATCATAGCAATCACTTTAAAGAGAAAATGCAGTAATATACAATTTGATAACATTTCAATAATAGATTCTAACAATTTTGTAAGTAGTATCTCTCTACAATTGTTAAACAACAGGAAATTTCATTCTAAATCTCATTACTTTATTAATATGATTTATAAATTCAGTACATACAATTGGAGTTATTAGATGAAATGCCAATCTAATAATAATATTCAACACAAATTAGACCATACAGCTTTCTTATGTTCTATGAGGATCCTTTTAGGCTAGTTTTGCTGTGTTTTTATTTTGTCTCAACTTTTAAAAAAGTTTAATAGAATATAACCCTTGACGAGCATATAGTGTCATTGGCCACAGAGAGAGAACTATAATACCAACGGGAGTATTTACCTCCTCTAATTATTTGGTAATCAGCTTTTGATATCACAAATTAAAAAGGTGGAAGAAGTAGTATCATTTAGAAACAACTCTTATCTGACTTCTCTTGACCTAAAATACTAAGTAATTTATAAAATTTCCCATTAAATATCCCTCAGGGCTAAGTTAAAGGTGAACACCACCCCTATCCCTGTGAGGTATAGAAGCAAGCTCATATAAAGTCTTAGAAGTCTTCAGTAATTAAAAGGAAGTAATCTTCAACCCACTTTATTATTGCTGGTGATGTAGCCACCTTTCTTCAATCTCCTCAGGATATCTTTGCGTGTGTGGTATGCTCGTAAGTGTGGATCATGGAGACTTTTATATTGGTTTCCCAAAAGTCGACAGTAAGGATCACTCAGGTTAAAATCATAAGAGGGTCGAAAAAGCTGCAAATGTAGATTTAAAAATATAATAAATGTAAAATTAATGAATTTCACTTTTAAATATCAACCTATTAAAATACTTAGAGTGCCCATTAAAAATAAAGCATGCAAGAAGAATTTGAAGTGGAGAAAACCATCAACAGAGACATTTGGGTTTCTGAATGCTAATTGCTTATTCCTAATTTTCCCCCTTGACCTGAATTAATCTTAAAGCCCACCCTCACTCAATTTCTCCACTGATCTCTATCAGTCCCTCGCCCTGAGTCAGAGAAGGAAGGGAGTGAAGAAAATAAAATAAGACAAAGTTTGTTTAAATGTATAAAGCTAATGCTAAGGTTCTCCATTTTCCCTCCTCCCACTTCCAGGTCAAAGCACTGCTTTCAAAGGATAAAGAAATAATATTAATTATGATTATTATACCTCATAATATTCTGAAAATGAAGAAAAATGGAAAACCTTTTTTCAAGATCCATGGAAACAAATGTATCAAGCATAGAAGAACTCAAATGTTAATAATGATGGATTAAATAGTTACTGTATCTTGAGGTCTTATCTAATGCAAGAAACCCAAAAATCTCTGAATGTTAGGAAAAAATTCAAGGTCTAAATTATAAAGTTCAATATATTGAAGAATCAGTTATAAAGGATATCAATAGAAATTGCGATTTCTCCACATCTGTAAAGACCAAATACAACCATGTGCAATAGCCATTAACATATAAAAGAAGGAAAATATCAGCTAATAGTCATGTTTCTATATCTGTTACTTTAGAAAAAACACCTCGGTTATTCAGGCTCACTTGTAAATTAAACATTACAAAAGTGGGTTTTTGTGTGTGTGTGTGAGTTCTTAGTCCATTTTTCAATAGCAGGATGGTGTTAATGCATTAAGGGAGAACCTGTGACAGGGAAAAAGGGGAGGATAGAAGTAAGAGTGGATATTGTCCTAATGTCTTTACATTATTTTTGTTTTCCTTTCAGTTTTTTTTTTTTTTTGCCAAGAAACACAGAAGTTTTAGTCCAAAGTAATGTCAAAGCAGGACTGGCTCCAGTGAAAGGCGACTGGATTACGTGGGAGACGTGACAAACCGGAGCACCTGCCCGGTTCGCAGACATCCTGTTCAATGTGTGAGACCCCGCAGTCCCGACTTGTCCGCAGGTACCACTTGTGACCTCTCTGCCATTTGGTCTGGCAGTAGCCAGGTAAGTCAAATTCTGAACACCGAGGAGCCTGGCTGGATGGGTCCTAAAAAGAAGTCTGTTAAGGTAGGTGGGAGGACGCTTTATACGTGGGCAAAGAGGCAGATCGGTGAAACCTGACAGGAGGCTAGCTTTCCTTTTCCTTTTCCATTTCCTTTTCCATTTCCATTTCCGTTTCCAAGGGAACTCCTTGGAAAGTTTCTGTTCTTTTGCTTTACACCAGGCTTTAATCCCTTCCAAGGAGCCTAAATCTTAAAGTATAATTACTTAATTACCAGTGCTTCCCTGAGACAGTCAAGAAAAGAATTCTATAGGGCAATGTCCTGAATTCAGTGAGACCAGATACATAGCAACCAATAAGGACTGGGCTGGTTGTTTCCTTTAGGCACTGACATGAATCAAGGATTGGAGCGAGTGTTTCTTCTAGACAGTGACAGTTAGCTGTTGACTCCTTTAAAATATTGACTTTTAACTGTGATGAGCTGTTTCTCAAGATCGAACCTGTGCTACCCTGACCTATGAACAAAGAACATCTTTTAAACAAATCCATTCAGTGGAGCCAGCGTAACCCTTTTGTTGTCAATTAAAATAACTGCTTTGTTTCCCTTAAAAAAAAACAACCCTAAAAGTGTAAATATACAGCATTACCTCTCTGAGGAGCTTTTACTGAAAGAAAGGGAACACTCTCACAAACTCAGTCTTCAAGGAGATGGTATAGAGCCTAATTATAAGTATATGAAGGCAATTTGAGGGAATGAAGGTAATAAAAAACAAAAAGAACATCTTTTAAAAAAAGTAGTTGACAAGTAAGTTAATATTCAACAGAGAAAATGGTAATATAGCAAACAATATGTCTGAGGAAGCAGAGAAAAGAAAGATACAGTTTTGGACACAAAAGAGGAGTGATACAGGTTTCAAACATTCTTCAGGAGAGCTAGTTTATATGAATGTGACTCAGTTAAATTGTATGAGGTAGACATGTTTTTAGTTCGCTCACTCTATTCCAGCAGACCAGATTTGTTTTTAAAAATGAGTTTTTCCAGAAGCAGAACTTACTTTAAGAAATATGTTAATTAGGCAAGAATCAAATAGCAAGGAGCCCTACTCATTTCTGATATCATAGAGCATAGAAGGGTAAGAGGATCACTTAGAACTCTTCCTTGTAGAATTTTTTTGCAATATTAATCAAAAGAAACCATTCCAAACAGAATGTACTGATGCTTCTTCAGTGTTAGTCATTGAGTCAAGGGCTGGAAAGGTTTAAAGGGTGGGAGTAGTGCTGAGGACTAAAAACATGAAAGGGTTTGAGGGACATACACACTAGAGCCCAGTATAATTTAAGTTCTAAAATTATAATTATAGAATTGTAGTATTGAATAAAATTACCCAAACCAGGGGCAATGCAAATTCTAAGGAAATATAAGCTTGGGGCCTATGGTGGTTCAGAAAGAATCTTGAAGCTGGCTGAAAATCATAGATTGAGGAGAGGAAAGGGTAGGTATGCCAGGTTCGGGGGCAAGGTGAGTCAAGGCACAGCAGCTCTAACACGGCATGTGTGAGAACATCTAGAAGAATCCAACTGGAGGAAGCGGAGGCTCTGGGTTGGGGTTTAGACTGGATAGCAAGGTTGGGGCAAATCCTGGAGTCTCTTTAGGGAGGCAGAGTCTTCTACCATTAAAGTGAGGTTAGAGTTCCTAAACATGTCAACTCATTTCAGTTCCATTTCCTCACTTCTGTGTATGGAGTAGAAATTCACTCAAAGTAAAACCATTCAGAAGTTTCTGTAATGAGAATTTTGGTCAAGTTATTATTGGTTAAAATCCTAACATAATGTCAGGCAGCACAAATAATTTTCTACTTAGAAGTAAACCAAACATTTACTTCTAAGTAAATGAAATCTCACCAAATAGGTACATTTTAAGTGTTATTATAAAAAAAAAGTTAAAATGTTTCCCTAAATTAAGAGAGAACTAAGAATCTAAACTTTCTAGCCCATGATTCTGTGCAAGTTGTACTAGATGAAGTTGCTTGGCATAAATCCTAAACAATACCTTGGTATAGATGTGGGTTTGATTGTTCTTTGTTTTATTTTGTTTTGTTTTACTTTGCCTGTTAATACGTATTCCCTTAATGAATTTTGTATAATGTAGCGCCAGACTTTAATAGCAAATAGAAATGGGCAACGGTGACCAACGCTAAGCCAAAAATTACCTTTTCACTTAGCTTCGTCGTATAGAATAAAGTATTGCTCCCTGGGATCATGGGCAGCTTGACCCCAAGAGGCAGATCCAGTAGTTCAGCCGCTCCGATCCCTGGAAAGTGGGTTTTGTGCACGCCCTGTCGGGTACAATCGGAGAGTTTTGTCTTTCCTTTGAGGCTTTATTTACTTAGTTTAGGACGATCTACAACTACTTTAACCAAAGGAACCAAAGAGTCATACGTTCAGGGTTGAAGGGTCCCACCCTGGCCAACAGCACGGAAGACCTCCGGTCTGGTCACCAGCCAGTTGCGCCGCCACTACCCGCTGCGGCCGCACGGGGGCACCCTGAGAGCGACGGTTAGAAACCATGGGAGCTGTCTGGCTCTCCTCGCCCCATCCCACTGAAGCCAAAGAGGCCAGGACTCCTGCCACTCACATCTCCGCACTGCTGGCTGTCGTCGGCCACGCTACTGGTGGCCGTCTTGGTGGCGGCAACACTGGCAGCCTTGGAGCAGGCGCTGAGGTATAGGTCCATGGTGGGCACGGGCCCCTCTTCCTCCCTTGTCCGGCCCGGACAGGGAATGGCCAGTACTCCTGTGTACCCGAGGCCCCGCCCCGCGGCGTTCCAGGTTCGAACGCAGGGCCCCAAAGGGTGCAGTCTTCAGAGGGCTGGCCCCTCACGCTTGAGGTCTGAGAGCCTCAAGTTGGGTGTAACAGTCCTAGGGCCCTGGCCTGAGAGGCTCACAGTCTAAATATCGTTTCTCTCTGAAATCAACAGTCAAACCAAAAATCTCAACCTGTAAAGCTTATTTCTCCTGGCCTCCAAAGACCTATGGTTCCTAAACGAACTCATTCATTCATTCATTCATTCATTCATTCATTCATTCCAAGAGTGATTGCACCATCCATTCTAGGGCCAGAGGCCTTTCTACCTGTGCCCCTCCTAGGCACTATGACCACATTCTATCCCAGGCTCCCTTAACTTCTTCCCACTCCAGATCTTACATAACTTTCACTGGCTTCCTTACAGGCTCGTTGTCTTCCTCCCAGTCACCTCCCTATAGTCTTCCACTTTCCTTCTAACTCTTTTCTCTCTTCCACTCCCTCCTCTCTGCCTACCTTGCTTTCTCCTATATCCCTCTTTCTCCTCTCAGCCTTTAAAGCCAAAATGTATGAAGTACCTGACTCTTTTGGGCCAATCTTTGAGTTGGGCACTGGAGATTCAGTGGTGGGTAAAATACAATACTTTCTTCAAGGAACTAAGTAGACTGTGAGTACATTGAAGGGAGAGACTGCACCTGATTTCAGGAATTTTCATTTAGCTTCTTAGATTCTTTAACCTAGTTGTTCTCTGTTATTTCTGGGCCATTTAGTAATAATACTTACCATTGGTGAAGAAGTTACTAACTCCAGGCACTGTGCTCAATACCATATTTAAACTTGACAAGGACTTGTGGATAATAACACTTTTTCTATTCAAAGATTAAAGAAGAATTAAAATCACTATTAGAGAGTGTCCCCAGAGGCAGTTTCTTAAGCCATAAATGCTCCTTTAGATCTGCTCTATTTGTTTTGACACTACTCATATGTTTAGGGCTCCTGAATTTGAAATCTAACCTTGGGATGCAGTCCACTGCCAGCTCTCCACAGGGGTGTGTCACGATCATCTCAACTTCAGTGTGGTCAAACCTCAACCCAGCACATCACCCTCCACCACTGCAGAACAAAACGAAGGCCCTATTTTTCCTGCATTTTCCCAGTGACATTACCAGTATCTTCCCAAGTCAAAAATTAAGAAATGCCTCTAAATACTTGCTCCTTATTTCCCACATTCATTTGATCTCTAAATTCTACTGATTTTATCACTGAAATTAATTGGTTCACTCTTATCCATTTTTATAGTACTCTCCCAGGTTTTTTCTTTTCTCTTTTGGTCTGTGTGATTGCCATAGCCTTACAACAAACATCTCCCTACCACCATTTATTCCCAACAATCCTTTTAAATTGATTTTTCATACCACTTCTCTACCCTGCATTAAACTAATTTCTCCCAGGAAGACAACACACAGCGTATAACAGGCTCTGGGGTTTGGTCCCTGTGTTAGTTTCTTACTGCTGTTGTAACAAATGACCACAATCTTAGCGGCTTAAAACAACACAAAGGTATTCTCTTACAATAATTGAGGTCAGTAGTCTGAAATGAATCTCATTGTGCTGAAATCAAGGTGTTGGCAAGGCTGCATTTTTCTGGAGTCTATAGGGCACAATCTATGCCCTTGCTCTTTCTGGCTTCTCAAAACTTCCTCCCCCGCTTCAAACCCAGTGTGTAGCATCATCAGATCTCCCTCTGACTCAGACCTCTGTTTCCCTCTTCCATAATTAAAAACGGTTTGATTATTCTGGGCCCTTCTAAATGACCCAGGGTAATTTCTTTGTTTCAAGGTCAGTTGATTAGCAACCTCAATTTCATCAGCAATCTTAATTCCCCATTGCTGTGAAACTTAATATTCACATATCTTGGAATTAAGATGTAGATAACTTTGGGGGATATCCTATAACCTACCACTGCCTGTTTTTCCCCTTTCTGAGACACGATTTCCCTATACTGCCTTTCAGAATTGAACCTGGAGTGACACAGAAAGGTTTGCAGCAGTTCCTACACTGGGCCTGGTGATTCCAGTGCGTGTGTCTCTGCTGTGCTGTTTCATCTGCCTGGCAGCCCTTTGTATGTCAATGCTTGGCTCATTTCAAGCAGCTCTTCAGACTTCTTAATTATTGTTTAGCAAGGCTTCCTGACAAATTTTCTGCCTCTGTTTCCCTCTGTATAACGTTGTTCACCAAAACTATCAAAAGTAGTTACATGTCAGTCCCACTTTAAGAGATTGGGAACTCCTTGAGGGCAGGCATTGGCTTATTCAGCTTTAGCATTGTGCCCAGCAAGCAGTTAGCGAGCCCTAAGTATAGTTTTGTTCTCCTTAGCAGACCTGAATGACAATCTATTGCAGGTTTTTAATTTTAGATTACTCTGGTGACAATATGGAGAGTGTATTTGTAGAGGAGAAACTAGAAACCTGGTAGGCTTCATGAAATGTAGTTACATAGGCAAGAAACCAGCAAGTGCTAAAATAATGAGTCAAAGGCGATTGGAATGAAGGGAAGAGAATGCCTTTGGGGGACATTTGAGGCAACATTGTCATAATTTGAGGTTCTTCCTCATCTCATGTACTTTAAAAACAACTGAGTTGCATAGAATGATTGCTGTTGTGAAATAGATAAGGGTAGATGTCAAACGTGGATTCTGGAAGGAGCCGTTAAGCCAGAAAAGTAGGTGAATTCCCTAAATAAGTTTCAAATATGGGAATTCATTTAGTAAGAAGCAGTTTGGAAACTGAGAATAGAGAGTCAGTAATCTATAGTTATGTGTAAAGAAGAATTTATTGCATCCTTGGAGTTATATGTATTTGGGGTCTTTTCAGAGACTGTATGTGCTACATTTACTTCATAACAAAGTATTCACAGAATTTAATGGCTTTAAATAGTGATTATTTTTTCTCACTGCTCTCTGTGTTGGCTGCATTTCTTTTGGCTTGGGCTGTCTCAACTAGAGCTGAATGATCCAGTGTGGCCTTGCTCACACGTCCAGGACCTCAGATGGGATGGCTGAAACGGCTGGGATTGCTGGACCACTTTCTGCAGATGTTCTTTGCATCTTCCAGGTAGTGAGGCCATGTTTTCTGCATGGAGTCTCAGGGGTCCCGGCAGCAAGATAAGGTGAATATTAATGTGGTTTTGTGCTTTTCAAATCTTTCCTGGCATCGCATTTTCTATCATCCCGTTGACCAAAGCAAGTTACATCGCCAAGCTCAGAGTCAGCATGGAAAGGAACTATGTGAGGGTTTGGAAGCTGTAAGGTTTGCTTTCTTGGGAGCAGGGGCCATTGCTACTAAAATCATTATAGTTCATTCTCCAACCTCTATGATTCATGTTCCTCCCATATTTAAATGCTCCCAGTTCATGGACTACAAAAACTTTCATTCAGTTGGTATCAGTTCAGTATCTTGTGATCTACAATCAGATCTAGCTGAACTTCCTTAGATACTGCCCTTGTTAATTCAGAGACCTATGTATTTAATTATAGTGAAATAACAAATTTCCCCAAAACTTGAGTCTTAAAACAATAATAACATTATCTCTTGTGGTTTCTGTTGTTCAGGAATTCAGAAGAGGCACAGAGGAATTAGCTGTTTGAAACTTCAGCTGGAAGAGTGAAGGCTTAAAGCTGGCTCTTTTAAAAGTTACTATGAAACTGTGCCTTTGGGATGTTATTTTTGAGATCTGTTAAGAAGGACAACAATAGTCCAGGATTAATTTTTCACTCAGTCCTGAGACAAGATGCTTCTGTGTACTACTGGTGGGGACAGGTACTACGCTCTGTTGTGACTTCCCAGCACTCCCTCAGACCCTTCTGGGCGGTTCTTTCCATGGCATCTGGTGGTTCCCTCACACCTGTGTGCTGGGCAGTAGGCATGGAATCTCAAAGATGACCTTCTGCACATCTTGGGAGTTCTTGTTCTGAGTATCTCTTGTCTCCCTAGATCTCCGTCTCACATACTCTAGCTATATGGTTCTTCCTGGGCTTGGGAGCTGCTGCGGTCTGGAAACGCGCTCAGGTTGGTAAGCAGGGACAATACAATGCCTCAACTCTTGTTTATTGTCTCTCAGAGATCATTGTCCCATGTTTCCTAGTGCCCAGTGGCATGCAAGCTGTCACTTCATACATTTTGTCTGACCCATAGAGATGTTCAATCAATGACAGTTCTGTTGTTAGCACTACTTTGAGTGGTATTCATAGGGGCATGATTAATTTAAATAGTGGGCAGTCTGCCCCAGTTCAGTGTCTTCCTGCTTAAAATCAGAGAGACATGGAGGGACTGGACTTTCTGATCATTATAGATTTATTTCTTTTCATTTCAGTTGTTGGAATTCATTGCCCTCACGATCCAATCACCATTATTAATGGGAGGGTGTTGTATACATTTGGTATGTTTGGGGGAAAAACAGTTTGAAAAAGAGTTGGAAAATATTATCTAGCAAAGGAACATTTTTCTCTATTAATCAGGTAGCTGTGGCTTGTTTTTAAAATACCAGCCCTGGCCAACAGCTTGATGGCAACCTAGCGAGAGACCTTGAGCCAGGTGCACACGACTAAGCCGTGTCCAGATCCCTGAGGTGTGGCGACTGTGAAATACTAAACGTTTGTTACTTTAGACTGTTAAATGTGGGGACAATTTATTGCATAGCAATAGGTAACTAATGTTCACTATGTACCAGTCATTGTGTTAGGCAGCTACTAGGGTGTACATCATTAAATCCTTTCATTAGCATCGTGAGACGGTTTTTACAATCTCCATTTTACAAACAGGAAATCTGGGCTTGGGGAAATTAATTTGCATGTCATTATAAAGCCTTAAAGTTGGATTAGTTCTAAGGGATTCCTAATTGTCAAACAATTATCCTTTCTCTGCATCATTTTTTAAGTAAAAGTATTTTTACATCTTAAATCCTTTTTTCACTTTTATTAAGATATAATCAATATGCATCAGTGTATAAGTTTAAGATGTGCAGTATAATGGTTTGACTTTCATATGCTCTAAAATGATTACTGCAGTGAGTTTAGTTACCATCCATTATCTCCTACAGATACAATAAAAAGAGAAAGCAAAAAAAGAAAAAAATTCCTTGAGATGTGATGAGAACTGTTACAATTTACTATCAATCACTTTATGTATATATATATATATATATATATATACACACATAAGGTGTATATATGTGTATATATATATACATAAAGTGATTGATATATATGATATGTATACATACACACACATATGCTACAATGGTGCCAACTATAGTCATCATGTTACACATCACATGCCTAGTAGTTTTTTATCTTGTAACTGGTAGTTGGTACCTTCTGACCACATTCCTCCAATTTCCCCTCCCCTTTTGTCTTGAAAAACTATGTGCATATGTTTTCCTCATGTGGGACTATACTAGCATAAAATTAGGGAAAATAATAGAAAACTAGCAGTAAAACCACCACATGGATATGACTTCATTATCTATACTGTGCCTCATTATGATCTTGAGAGAGCCTGAAAGGGGTCGGGGTCAGGGTCAGGACATGAAAGGATTGATGTACTGATTATTTTCCATGACTCTGCCTCAGGTGTTAAAGATATAGTCTCTATACTACTTTACATATTGTAATAACTCATTATGATCCCATTTATCTGTTTATCAAGATCTATTTCATTAATTCATTTCATTAATTTTCTGTGCTTAATACAATAGAATATAAATTCACTATAATGTGAATTAAATATTAATTTTTTTCCCAGCCCTTAAGAGTTCACTACCTCACTCCTCAATCTAATGTAAATATATCTGATCAACACATGCATGGTAGCACATCTTTGTCATTTGGAAAGGAAAATGTTAAGTTGCAGGTCTTTAATACAGTTTCTCTCTTTACTGTGGGCTCTCCAGGAAAAGAAGAAGGCAAGTGACCCAGAGTAATCCCCTGGTAACATCCCAATGATAACCTTCTGTAACAACAACAATAACAACAGCAACAACAAAACAATTTTTTTCTCTAGAATGATTTTAGCAGGACATGCCTAATTTTCTGTAATTGCTTATGGTAAGCAAACTGAAATATATGGACTTATGGATAATGACTGCTTGGTAGATGTTACATAGTCTGTGTAAACCTCTCAATATGAAATATGAATGTCTCATAATTTAACAGGCTCCTTCTATGAAAGTGAGTGACTACATACCTCATAGAAACATCATGTAACAAGTTGGGCCAGAGTGCCTCTGATGTGGTATGATGGGACCTCGGAAGCTGCACTGGAGGACCTGGACTTCTCATTCTGCCTCATGACTATGTTTCCTTGAAACTGTGAGTAAAATTTGACACTGAGTAAGAGCTGTGATTCTCATAAGCCTGAATTATCAATTTGCCTGTGTTGTCTTAAATTCCAAGATGTATTGATGTTTCGATAGTCCTCAAGTTTTATTCTTTTACTTTACTTTATTTTTTATTTTAATTGTTGTTCAAGTACAGTTTTCTGCCTTTTACTCTTACCCCAGCCCACCTCCCCAACTCTCCCCACCTCCCTCCCATTTCCACCCCCCCTAGTTTTTGTCCATGTGTCCTTTATACTTGTTCCTGTAAACCCTTCCCCTTTCCCCCTGAAATTCCCTCCTCTCACTCCTCTGGTCACTGTCAGCCTGTTTTCTATTTCAGTGTCTTTGGTTATATTTTGCTTGTTTGTTTGTTTTGTTGTTTAGGTTCCTGTTAAAGGTGAGATCATATGGTATTTGTCTTTTGCCACCTGGCTTATTTCACTTAGCATAATGTTTTCCAGTTTTATTAATTGATTTAATCACTTTGTGTCCCTCAGAAGCACAAGAGACAGAATTTTATATGGATAAAGTGCTAACATGTGGGTGAAAATTTAAACAATAAAAAGTAAAGTAGTTCACCTTCATATTCAGATACTAATGCTCTTGATCAGAAGCAAATAACAGTAGTCTGCATTCCTTTACGCATGTGTAAACATTCCTTATGAAGTATTTAGTGTGGATTTTCACACATCACATTTTTCTTACAGATCATTCCAATAAACACAACATTTTAACTTAGTTTTTAACTACACATTATTGTATACAATGCTGTAATTATCATAATTTATTTAACTAGTCTTCTTTCTATGAATTTTTAGATTTCTTTCTGTTACAAATACCTATGAACATCCTTGTATATAGATTGCTGGATGAAGGGTGTGTTGCTTTCAAAGTGGTTACTCCAGTTTGTCATTCCCCAAAAGGAGATTTGATCAGGTGTGCACCTGCTGTGAACGTCTTTCTTTGTTATCCTGGGTACATATTGCTCACAGATTATTTTAAGTAATGACTAAGCTCGTTTTCTAATTTTTTTGTTTGTTTTGGAGATAGGAAAGATTCTTTTCCCTCAATTTTTCACTTTCTGTATTTATCATTTTGTGTTTTGAAAACTTTGTTCTACTAATTTTAAGCAAAATCACTGGATAATTTTCTGTTACTTTAAAAATTATATAGCCTTAGTGGTTGAGTAAAAGAAAAGTAGTGTTCAAGTTGCTTATTATAAAATAATCTACAAAGTATTATAATTTCTGTGACCTTTAAAAATCAAAACAAACTTTTATAATCATAACAAACATATGCATATATTTAGCCTAAAATGTATCATAAGTTAAAAATAATCTTGAATTTTTCAACCTGAGTACACAAAAGAGTTAAGACAGTAGGCTGGAGACTGTTGTATTTCAGAAAAGCCTGCTTGCAAGGCTGTCCCTGGGCTGGGACCGTGGCAGCGGAGACGTCCACACGCTAAAACTACTGGTTCCCTGTACTTAGACTCTTTGTAAAGGCAATGTGATTCAGACTGAGTACATGCTTTCTCTTTGGGAGGCTGGAATTGTTGTGTGCTGAACTGTGTCCACTTAAAATTCACATGTTGAAATCTTAACCCATAGTACCTCAGAATGTCACTATATTTGGAGAGAAGACCCTAATGGGGACATTAAGTTAAAATTAGGTCTTTAGGGTGGGCTCTAATCTAATAGGACTGGAATCCTTATAAGGAGTTTAGAACACAGCAGGCACAGAGGAAAGACCACGTGAAGACATGAGGAGAAGACCATCCAGTCAAGCACAGAGACCTCAGAGTAGAGTAACCCTGAGAACACCTAGATCTCAGACCTCTAGCTTACAGAGCTATGAGAACATGGACTTCTGTTGTATAAACCACCCAGTCTGCAACATTTTGTTATGGCAGCCCTAGAAAACCCAGTCTAACTGAACTAATGATCTGAGCATCTCATGGGTGCCTTAACAGAAAGATCGTATACATTTTAGTGCATTTTTTTCTTCCTGCTGGGAAAAAGAGCAGGCTTTTTGCATTCTTTGGGCAGTAGAGAGCATTTAGCTGAAACCTGTCTTTGAATTTCTCCAGACTCCATCTGAGTCGTCTTGCCTGCGGACCCTACCATGTATCCTTTCACTGTGATAAACCCTAGAAGTGAGCATAGCTATAGAGTCCCGGTGATCTTGGTGGTACCGAGAAGCCAAAAGAATGTTCCAATGAATCAATCTTGTAAGCTGAATAGAGTTGTACACTTTTTGGTGAACAATCACTTCTCTTCGTTGATGGGAATCTTGCGTATCTGAATCTTTTTCAGACTTACTTTTAACTAAAACCAAAGATGGGACTCTGCGTATAGTTGTACTTGTCTATCTTGTGTTATTTGTCTCATTGCAGTAAAATAGACTCCTTAGGGAAGATTTTTGTCTGCCTTGTTCAATGTACTCTTCAATAAGTAGAACGGCACCAGATAATAATTATTAAATTAAAAGGGTTCAGTAGTAGGTGTTCAATAAATGCTGCTTCAGTAAGAGGGAATCAGTTATCTTTTTTTCTTGGTACTGCTTAAATGAACCCTGCCAGTACTTCAGGGTGTCACCAGGTTTTTGTTTTAAACGTTTCACTCTGAGCAGTGATCTCTCTAATTGGCACTGTCTTCTTTTGTGTAGTATCTCAGATTTTTAACCCCTTAATTATTGTTTTCCTACACAATGTTAAGAACAGGAGCTATGGAATATTAGAGTATGTTATGGCTTGTCATTTGTCTTTCATCCACTTATTTATTTAATGGATATGTACATTGTTTACTTTGTTGTATACTTTCTTTGACTGTGACAGAATGTTTTAGTTGTGACTGTTCAGCTTTCATACAGTGAATCTTGCAAAATCTATCAGTACCCACAGATTAAACTGAGCACAAGGTTTACTGATCTGCATAAAGATGTGGTTATTTTGTTAAATGGAAGGTCAAAAATTGTTTGTAAGTTGTGAGGTTAACTCACTGGATCAACAGCATCATTTTTAAAGATAAAGCAAAAAAGTGAAGAAAGAAAGTACTGTCTGTCACATTTAACAAGAGTTTTACTTCATGAAAATTGGCTTTAATTATATAATTTACATATTTTGCTTATGCAAATATATAATATATATAATGTGTGTATTATAACTTTAAGGAAGGAAAGTTTTAAAGTTATATAAGATAATGGATTATGAGGGTTTATAGTTTAATAAAAGATTCTTAAAATTAAAGACCCTTCAAAATTTTAGTGGACAGCATTTCAAAGAATACAATTATTTTACAAATGAAGATATAAGGAATCAGTAAAATAAAAGTATTTCCTGAAATTACAAATTAAATTAGTGGGAGATTTAAGCTTGTAACTTAAGTTTTCTGTCAAATTATAGAGCTTTAGAGAATACAGTACTTTATGTTTTCCAAGCACGTAGCTTTGGGGCTGCTCTACTCACAACATTGAAGAAACACATGTGTCATAGTAAGTACAATCACCATAGATGTGGCTGTATTTTCCAATTTTGAAAGAATGAACACTCATTTAAATGTTCATTAAACTTACCAATAAACATTAAATAAAGTACCTCTAATTGTGGCTGTATAATTTTTTTAAACTTTTTTACCCCTTTTAAAATTGAATTAAGGTAAATTATTTTTGTCAACGTGGGATAATTGCCACCTTTTCATGTAGTTGGCATTATAACTATTCTAATACAAGTGTTCAGAAAAAGCACCAATTAAAAATATTACCATGTCCTTATCGTCTCTGCCAGCTGGTCAATTATATTAACATTGCAGGGGATCACAGGGTTATTTCAAGAAACAGCTTATAAGTTATGGGCATTTTGTTTTGCTTTATGTTGGTTGGTTAATTTTTCCACCTAATTAGTGGGCAGTCTGAGAAAAGTTTTATCTTTAGTGTGGTTTCAAAAGTAATGAAGGTGGGAATAAAAAAAAAACCTTGGAAGATATTCTGCACACACACAAAAAAAATCTCTATATTATTCTTTCCTGTATTGAAGGCTTTTTTGTCTGAATTCCACCTTATCTGACACCAGGAGCTCACTCCTGTTGTACTAGTATTTGCATATGTTTGGCATACCATTGCCTGTCTCTTTATTTTAAATCCTTCTGAATCACTTGGTATGAGACATATTTCCTACACACAGAAAACAATTCAGTTTTGTTTAGTGGGACAATTTCAAACCTTCTTTTTCAAATGTGATAGATTAACCTGTTTGTTTATTAACATAAACAATATGTATATATTTGTCAGTATAATTATCTTATGCTAATTTTACTATGATTCTTCAGGCAACTTCTCTTAACCTTCATAAGGTCTTAACTGTGTTATTAATATTCCTTCTAAATTTCTTTGATATTTTTACACAAAAATTAATAATAAAATTATTTTTCAAATATAGACTCATAGGAATGTACCCTTAATATTTTCATTCTGGCACAGGGAGTATATATTGAAAAAGAAATAATCTTTCAAAATTGTAGTCAAATAACAAAAACCATTAGAGCCATTGTTTCTGGTGAGATCTTGAAAATACAAAAAAATAAAATGTTTTTTGAGGGAAAGAAGAAAATTAAAATAAAGTTTGTCATTTGAATATTAATATTTCATTTGTCCTCATTTACATACATAGGTGTTTCATTCAAATATAATCATTAGTCTCTGATAGGTCTAAAATTGAAAATAATATTTAAACCTGTTGTCACATGAAATTTATTATGCTCTGCCTTGGTAACCTTGGTGATCACTGAAATCATTATTTTTGTAGGTACTTAATTATGTAAAAACAATTGCTTTGAAAAATCCTTACAATGGAAGATTTTAGGGTGTTGGATAATAGCTTACTAAAAATTATTTTCTCAGGCATTTTTTCCTTTATTGTTTAAGAGTAGGGAGAATAATACAATTGATTTGTCTAAATTAGCTTTTAATGATCAGCTGTTTGTATTATGTTTTATCAAGTTATGCAATTAAAATAATTTTAAATATAATTCAATTTCACAGTTTACTTTTGTAATGAAATATGTTTGCTTTGCTACAAAAGATATAGACTTGTAAATACATGTTTATATGATGATTATTGGTATTACAAAATAAAATTATTTTTATTATTTTCCTAAATTGGTAATATTAAACAATATTTGAAATGTGAAGGAAATGTGCTTTATGTATTTTATTTTGTTAAAACAAGTGAACTCTTAATAATGTACTTTTAAATTAAACATTTAGAAGAAAATTAAATTGCTGGCAAAACTTTTTGTGTTATTCCAGCATAGCAATTGTAGCAGAAATTGAATTATTGAATAGTTTACATTATTTTTTAATTTTTAATTCTTTTTCCTTTTATTTCTCCTCCCAGTCTCATGTATTTTCTTTCCTTAATTTTTCCTTTTATTGTTTTTTTTGTTGTTGAATATATAGATAGTAAAGTATGGTTTGTAATTTTGTCATTAAACACGCTTCCAAAAATATATTTTAGTTCATTATAGACAAGAATACTTTTTCTTTGCTAATTGATATTCTAACATTGGAAAATGCTAACTTTGCAATTTTTAATATTTAAATCTATTAAGCTTCATAAAATATATTTCAAAATCACAATTATTAAAAGTGTTACTATAATCTTTATAAAGTGCAAGAATTAAAAAAACTATTTTAGAAAATAATTCAAATTTTTTTCACTATGTGGTACAGTTTGCGAAGGCTTTTAGAGTGATAAAGGAAGCAATCCCACCTTTAAAATTAAGAAGGTTGTTCATTATTTATTGTGTTTCTATTAATGAAATCTAAAATTGGCATATAGAATATAGAAAATATTTTTTCTCACCTAACATTCATGCATTGTGCTTATTATCATAAATCAGATTTCTTTAAATTACTTTAGAGTATTTAAATACTTTGTCAAATCCAGTGTTTAATAAAATAGTCTGTGAGTGAGCCAATGTGGTTGGAAAACTTCAAAGTTGAAAGTGGCTCCTCAGTTGGTGAAACTGTACCAGTCAAATTTTAGAGGAGTGATATAGGTTTCATGAAAGGAGTCAGAACTTACTCAAAAGCAGGAGGAACTAGGATGAACATCTGGAAGGCCACAGCTGGATGATCAGGGAAACAATCACACCTTCAGCTAAAGCACTGAAGAGGGAAGCAAAACTGGTGTTTAAAGGGAATTCTGATGACAGGATGCATTTGGTCAAAAGGTAGGAACATAGCCCTGGCTGGTGTAGCTCAGTGGATTGAGCGCGGGCTGCGAACCAGGCATCGCAGTTTCGATTCCCAGTCAGGGCACATGCCTGAGTTGCAGGCCGTGGCCCCAGCAACCGTACATTGATGTTTCTTTCTCTCTCTCTGTCCCTCCCTTCCCTCTCTAAAAATAAATAAATAAAGTCTTTAAAAAAAAAGGTAGGAACATGAAGAGGGAGCTAATAGGGAGTTTGACTGACTCAGTGGGACAGGGCGAACTTCAAAGTCATCTGAAAAGGCAGTATGATTGAGATGCCATGACTAATCTCTAAAAATAATGACTTTTGCTTCAGTTCTGCCTTCCATTTTTCCACACAGCTTACTTCCTTTTTTCTCTTCTTTTTATTATATTTATTGAGGTGACTTTGGTTAATAAGATTACATAGGCTTCAAGTATACAGGTCTATAATACATTAGATTGCATTGTGTCTCCCCAACCCAAAGTCAAATCACATTTCATCACCATACATTTGGCCTCTTCTACTTTTTTACTATCCCCACCCCTTTTCTTCTGGTAACCACCATACTGTTGTCTGTGTCTGTGAGTTTCAGTTTTATATCCCACAAATTACTGTCACTGGCAAATTTTAACCGGGAGTCATATAGGAAAGAGGATTGTAGTAATAGTAATTCTTCTCCTTACCAAGATTTATGGTAGTTACAAGTACCCAAAGGATAATCTAGAACAATTATGAGGTTTTCTTTATATTAAAAAAATAAGCAGTTTATTTTTGTATTTTTTAAAGATTTTTAGAGATAGGGGAAGGAAAGGAGAAAGAGAGGGAGATAAACATCAGCGTGTGAGAGAAACAGCGACCTGTTGCTTCTCACTTGTGCTGCAGCTGGGACAGGCCGCAACCCAGGCGTGAGCCCCTGCCTGACCAGGAGGGGAACTGGTGACCTTTCGCTTTGCAGGATGATGCTCATCCCAGGAAGGCACACCTGCTAGGGCTTATTTTCATGTTCTGAGAACAAATTATGTTGTATGTATTTATATGACAATAAAATGAGATATAGTCAAAAGATAAGTGACCGAAACTTTAACATGACACTATGTTTGTAATGCGTTTCCAGTTTTCCCACGGGATTTGTATCTTGGGTATCAAAAGTTAGTCCAAGTCACAATCATTCTTTGAGTATAAATATGCTGATCTTAAAATGATGAAATATAAAATTAAAAAAATATTTTCTTTGCTAATTGTTGAGCATTACACATTGCCATCAATTTGTATTTCATATTTTTGATATTTGTTTTTATACATATTATAAGAGTTTCTTTAATTTATTAAAAAAAATAAGGTTTCTACAGGCTTAATGCAGTCTTGCTGAGCCATAAATTTACTTGAAGCTGATGAAACTGTACATGAATTTGGACTTGATTCCTTATCATTTAACTTTTTCTATTAAAGCATACTCTACCTCCAGTAGGTACACACAAATGTTAAGTATATATCTTTATGAATTTTACAAAATGAATTCACTTGTGCAACTATCACCTCGGCCATGATCTAGAACATTATCAGCATACAAAAAGTCTATAAATGATATCTCCATGTATAAACCCTAAGGATATTATGCTAAATGACATAAGAGAAAGACAAATACTGTTATGATATCATCTATATGTGAAATCTGATACAGATGAACTCATACAAACAGAATAGATTGAGAGTTGTTCAGGGGCTGAGGGGTATTGGGGGAAACAGAAGTTGGTCAAAGGGTACAAATTTTCAATGACAAAAGAAATACATTCTGGGGGTTTAATGCACAGCATAGTGACTATGGTTAACAATACTGAATTATATGATGCTGAGAGTATTTGTTAAATGTTCTTGCCACACACGAAACCTGTTAACTAAATAAAATGATGAACGTGTTAACTGACCTTATTGTGGTAAATCATTTGTTTCCTATATATGCATCTCAAATCATCTCATTTTATGCCTTAAACTTACACAGTTATATGCCGCTATGTAAATATATCAAACCTGGGAAATATTAATGAGTAAAGCCAATAATATTCTGTAGCTTCTTGTTTTTTTTAAGATTTTATTTATTTATTTTTAGAGAGGGAAAGGGAGGAAGAAAGAGATGAAGGGAGACATCAATGTGTGGTTGCCTCTTGTGCGCCACCCCTCGGGACCTGGCCTGCAACCCAGGCATGTACCCTGACTGGGAATTGAACCTGTGATCCTTTGGTTTGCAGGCCTGTGCTCAATACACTGAGCTACACCAGCCAGGGATGTGTAGCTTCTTTTATAGAAGTCTTGTGCATCCTTTGTTGGAATTCTACATGTTGAAAGTTTTTAGATAGTAAACAGCAACTTTAAAAAAATATATTTATATGTTGTGCAGAGAAGTGTTAGTTAACTCAGCATCCATGGGCTGCTCAAACCTTGCACGTTCCCAAGAGAAAACTGTTTTCAATATTTTCCTATGGCTGACTTTTGGAAACTCAGCCCTTGGAGTGTTCTTGCCTGCCTCAGTCTTTGAGCCAAGCTGTACCAGTTTGTGAGATAGTGTATGCTAACTGTGAGATTTATGGTGATTACCATCTTTTTCTCTGGCAATTTGGAGCTTGAATAGCTGAGGTCAATAACACAGGTGCCTTATGTCTACCTAACTGACCCTCAAAAAAAGCCCTGGAAGCCTAAGCTCAGGTGATCTTCCTTGGTTAGCAACACTTTGTATATATTGTTACATACTGTTGCTGGATGAATTAATCATGTCTCCTGTGATTCCCCTGGGAGAGGACCAAAGACATGGGACCTGACTTGGAGGAACTGACTTTCTGTATATCTCCATCCATTCTTTACCCTTTGCTGGCTTTACCCTGTATTCTTTTACCGTAATAGGCCATAATAATGAGTATGAAATCTTTTGTGTGTTTTACTAGCAAATCATTTAGTCTGAGAATGGTCTTGGAGACCACCATCATAGCTGGTGAGAAGTAGGATTTACCGGCATGGTCTTGATTCACTGAAATATGTTGAAAGTATTTTGTGGGGGGGGGGTAAAAAGGATGAGCAAATGGGGGATGACAAACTTTCGGTGACTTGGTGGCTGCCAAAATGCATAACAAACTAATTTGTGAGAGGAATCCCAGCATTCTTGAATTAAAGAGTGCTATGTTCACTCTTGTCTTTAGGTCAGAAATTGCAGTGGAACTGTTACAGGGTGCAGCCAAGAGGGGGGTACCCCAAATGGGTATTTGGAATGGGGTCCAGAACTGAAGGTGTTCAGAAAATATTAGGATGTCCTCATGCCCACCCCCCCGGCCCAGGTGTGGGTGGGGGGGAGGGAAAAATGGAGCAGGCCCGTTAAGAGCTGTTTCGCATAGCAACGGCCTCGCAGCTAACCTCTGGCGTGGTCATTTAACATATCTATAACCTTTGACTGTTTACACAGATATGTTAAATAGCCGTGGCCATTTTCTGAGCCAGGGGAATGGAAGTAACTTCCCCACCAATACGTAACTGGGGGGCAGGTCCCCGGAGTTATAGCACCTGCATGGGAGCTTGGAGATGATTGGCTCCGTGACATGGGGCCACACCTGCCCAGACCCACAATGGCAGCCAGAAAGGTTGGAAAGAATGGGAGATTGAGGGCAGGTGTGGCCGAGTGTGGGAGGAGTTGGAAGTGGGGCTGCAGAGGAAGATTGGCGCGGGGATTTAAACCCAGACGCGGCAGCCATAGAGGAGAGAACCATGCGGCTTTTGGCAGAGTAGGGGCTCCCGCAGCCCTGTGAGGGAGAACCATGCAGTTTTGCCAGAGTGCAGACCCCCGCAGCTCTGGTAGGAGAGGGCTGCGTGGCTTTGAGGTGCTTCTTTTGGTCACGTGGCCTGGGAAGCAAGAGAGACTTTGCCTGGAAGAAGGGTAAAAGAACTCTTACCAGTAGGCCATGAGACGGTGCTGCATGGCTTTGGATTAATTGGAGATCCTGCCTGGACAGCGACACAGCTGATGGTGCCCAGAACTGAGGAAGGTCTCCCAGCCAACAAGGATTACTGGGGAGAACTGGGGTCTGCCTGAGCCAAGGACTTCTATTTCCTTTCCTGAGATACAGTACCCTAGACTGGGCAAAGGGGGAAGGAAGGACTGTATATGTTTGTGGGTGTTTTAAGGGGCTTTAAGATTTTGATAAATTAGGTCACTACTTTAAGTTTGTATAGCATTAAATAAACATTCCTTTTCACAAATCTCTGGCACTGAGAGACATCTTTCCTATAGATGGCAGACATAACAGACCTGGGGCTTCCTTTCAGTAATAGTATATTGTCTCAGCCCCCCCCGCCCCTTGTTTGTTCTGTAACAGAACTTCAATCAAACTGATCCCTGACCGCAAAGGGAATAATACGATTCTGAATGGCAGGATCCAAATAATGGCACGTAATTGCCAAACATTAATCTGGCATGATTATTGTGATGAATAATGGATTTAAAGCAGTGATCAAAATAGCCTGACTCACAATTATCTATGACAATGGCTAGTTGATTACTTGTGATAGCCCTAGAAAAATTAGAGATGGGCAGTCTACTAAATTCTTACTTAACTGTGTAAGTAGTAGAGTTCTAGTTCTAGTTCTGGTTAACATAAGTCTAACTTAAATCAAAACAGAGGCATGGTCCCTTTGTGAACACTCACACACGAACAGATACACACCCTGACCCTCTGGAGTGAAGAAAGGGTCCTGCCACACTGCCAAAAATATATACCGTTAATTTTCTCCCACTGTTCCATTAAGGAATCCTGTGGATAGTTCTCTGTAAAAGAGCAAAACTATGAAGATATTTGTGCTCCATGTGAATGTTCACCAAAGAATGACCTGTTCTGGGCATACCAGTTATCTTTTTTCCCCTAGTCATTCCTTTCTTTGCCCAATGGGCTAATAATAAAAATGGCCAAAATGGCAGGGATGGATGTTTTGCATGACCCTCAGTTTTATGGGCCTCCGGCTGGCAAGGCTAACATAGATGTGGCCACTGCTCTGTGCCCAGCCTGGTTGAAGCAGACCTGAGGAAGGCTATGCAGTTGCATCCCTGACTTCCAGTGTCTCCCCAATTTATTAACTGTACTTTTGTTTAGAGAAGCAATGTGTCCATTTATATATACTTATCTTCTCAGACTCTCCTGCAGCTAATGTGGCCACATAAAATTATAGGTAGGTTTAAAGTCAGTGCTGTGGGTTTCTGAAAAACCTTTTTTTTACTTCACCCTGCCCTTTTCTTTTTCATTGGAATATAAATAGCAGACTAAAGGCTAAAATAGCATTTTTGGACTGTGAGAAAAAACCCACAATGCCTCAAATACTGAAAGACAGAAGGACGCTTTTTATTTCCTTTTAGATGTTTTTGACATCTCAGTGAGCTTTAGACTGCTTATTTCAAACTTCTAATTGCATGAGAAAACTAAACTCCTATTTGTCAAAGCTTCTATGTGCAGGACTTGCTTTAGGTACCTAAATCCAATGTCTAAATTCACATAGAAAGGGAGACCAAATATCCAGAAATAAATCCTCAACAAAGAAGAGGAATATAAAGCCTGGATTCCAGAGACTCAGAAAAGCAGTGATAGGGTTCTAGGGATCAACACAAAGACAAAAACAAAAACACCAGGTATGCCTCAAGGTAAAGTAGTTTGAAAATATCTCCGGAATAACTTTCACATTTACTTTTTGCATCTAAAGTATTATGGTGTAAATACTTATTGCAGGGAAATGTAAAACTCAAATTTTTTAAAAAATATCCCAGGATTGGTTGAACATAGTCAGGATTTAGGTGACCTATATATATATAGTCAGATAATTCAGTGTTAACATAAAGACTTAAGTCATTGAGAAGCAATTCCCTTTACAGCTAAAGTAGCGGAATCCTGAATTCTAGAGAAGTGGGATGGGGTGCAGATCTTAGATAATATAAATAAAAAATATTATAAACAGTTTTGGAAACAGACAACTGTACAAATATTGGAATAAGCAACACTAAGGCTCAAGGAAGAAAGTAGCTTGGGACATCACATATCTGGACTCACTATCCTGGTTCAGTTTTCTATTTGCCCCATATGTTATTAGTTTGTTTTTTCTTTCTGGAACGTTTTCAGCATTCCATGCTGTCTCCCGTGCAGATCCCTATCTGCATCTCTTCGAGTTGCGTCGCTGCTCCAGAGAGCACAGTCTGCATCTCCATCCTGTTACCGTCTCCCTGCGGATGTGATGGAACCACTTCACTCACTGCGCGAATTTCAGGGCAGTTCGCTCCCCTTTCTTTCTTCTCTCTTCGCTATTGTCATTTTTTTCCTGCGTATGTTATAAAACCCACAATGATTGTTAGCTTTAACTGTCAGTTATTTGTTAATGAAATTATACACTGAAAAACATCTTTCATATTTATCTATAACACTTTGGTAATTCCTTTGAGTAGAAGATCCAAATTTATCATTTTCTTTCTTACTGAATCACATACTTTAGTAGTTTTAATAATTCCTATCTGGTAGCCATAAACTCTTTCAACTTTTTTTGTATGAAAATCTATTTTCTATTTTGATGAATTTTTCCCTCAATATCAAATTCTAGATTGAAAATTTAATTTTTTAAATTCCTTTTTTATTATATTATAAAATGTTATTCCATTTTCGAATGGCTTTCTTTTCTCACAATAAGATTTTAAACCTTTAATCCCTATTATTCATATGATAGACTGCTTATATTGTTCCACATTTCACCAAATAACAGTTTTTTCAACTTTTTTTGGTCTATGCTTCACTTTGCTATTTATTTCAGTCTACATTGTTTGCTTTGGTATGTCTAACCTGCTAAATCTACTGAACATTAGTTTCATATATTGCACTTTACATGTTTTTCAGCAGTACAGACACCATTTGGTTCTTTTCTCATATCTTTCATTTCTATTTTAATATTTTCCATATTCATATTTCATTTATTTCCTTGTGTATATTTATAATGGCTGTTTTAATATCTGCCTTCTTTTTCCATTTTTTTCTTATTTTAATATTGGTACTATGGATGATTTCTCTAGTGTTTAGGATTCTAATTATGATACTTCTCTGCATGTCTAATAATTTTTCCAACAGCATGTTCAACCGCTTTGTTGAGATAATTCGTATAACACACGATTTGCATATTCAAAGCAAGCAGCTCGATGAACTATTGTGCGCCCACAGCCGCGCACGACCGCCAGCACAGTACGTTACAGAGCTGTCTGACCTCCTCGGGAAGAAGCCCAGACACTTTAGGCGTCACCCACATGTTCTCCCACTCTCCCCAAGGACCATTACTCACCAGCACTCTTGCTGTTCTGTAGATTTTTCTTTTTAGGATATTTGTGAATAGTATCATATATTATTAGACCTTTTATTTATTTGTTTGCCAATTATTTTCTTTTTATTAGACTAACCACATGTGAATGAATATTTAATGCATTGAGATTTTTTGAGCTTTATGAAAATAACTTTATTTTGTATAGTTTCATGCATTTTTTTCCTTCTCAATCTTTTCTATTTTATTCTTGTTCAAGTACAGATGTCCGCATTTTTGCCCCCCCACTCCCCCGCCCACCCTAGCCATCCTCATCACCCTCCTCTGATTCCACTCCCCCTTGCTTTTGTCCATGTGTCCTTTATAGTTGTTCCTCAAAACCCTTCCCCCTCCCCGTTATCCCCTCCCACCTCCCCTCTGGTTACTGTCAGACCATTTTGTCTTCCTTCACTTAGTATAACATTTTCTAAATTCGTTCACATGGTAACATGTATTAGTATTTCACTCCTCTTTATGGTTGTATAATATTCCTTTGTATTGATACATCTCGTTTGTTTATCATTCATCTGCTAACGGACATTTTAGTTGTTTCCATTTATTGTCTATTAAATACAATGTTGCTATGAACATTGATGTACACGTTATTGTGTGAAAATATGTTTTCTATTCTCTTTGGTATATGCTTAAGAGTAGAATTGCCTGGTCATATGGTAATTTTATGTTTACTTTGTGAGAAATCACCAAAATGTTTTCCACAGAGATTATACCATTTTATGTTTCCATGAGCACCATTACAATGGCTTCAATTTCTCCATATCCTTCCAGTATTCTTGTGTCTATGTGTGTGTGTTTATATGTTATCAGCTATATTAGTGAGTGTGAATTGAGTATCCTATGTATATTAGCTATCCTTGTGAGTGTGAATTACTGTCTCATTGTGGTTCTAAAGTGTCTCCAAGGTCTAATGATGAGCATTTTTCATATGCTTATTGACCTTTGGTTTATTTTTCTGGGAGAAATATCTGTTCAATGGTCTTGTCCATTTTTTAAATCAATAGATTTAGTTTTTTAGAGAAAATTTAGGTATGCAGAGCAGAGAAATCAAGTGGAAAGTGCAGAGAGTTCCCAGATACATTGTCACTTGCTTCATTGCCCATATTAGTAACATCTTGCATCACTGTGGTACATTTGTTGAAATAGATGAACCAAAATTGACACATTATTATAAACTAAAGTCCATAATTCACATTAGGGCTCACTCTGTTACATTTCCTGTCAGTTTTGACAAATGTATAATAACATGTATCCATCATTACGATCTCAAATAGAATAGATTTAATGTCCTTAAAGTCCCCTGTGAACCACCTGTTTCTCCCCTCTACCATCCTTCCACCTAAAGCCCTGGAACCACTGATACTGTTTACTGAGTCCATATTTTTGCTTTTTCCAGAATGTCATGCAGTTGGAAATGTAGCCTTTTGAGAATGGATTGTTTCACTTAGAAAAGTGTATGGAAGTTTCCTCCATCTCTTTTTATGGCTTGAGAGTTCAACTCTTTTCATGCTGAATATTTATTCCATTTTCTAATATACTGCAGTTTGGTTATCTATTCATTGACTGAAGTTCATGTTGATTACTTCCCAGTTTTAGAAAACATGAATAAAGTTACTAGAATCATTAGTGTGCAGGTTTTTTTGAGAACAGAAATTTTCAGTTCATTTGTGTAAATTCAATACCCAGCAACACAATTGTTGGATAATGTGCTTAAGAGTTCATTTGGTTTTGCATGAAATTGTCCAAGTGTCTTCCAAAGTGGCTGCACAATTTGCCTTTTCAACAGCAATGAATGAGAGTCCCTGTTGCTCCACATCCTCACCAAGATGCGATGTCATCAGTGTTTTGAATTTTAGCACCTTCAATATGTGTGTGGTGTATCTTATTGCTGTTTTAATTTCCCATTCCCCAGTAATATATGTTGTTGAATATCTATTTATATGCTTTTTTTACCATCCATATATCTTCTTCAGTGGGGTCCAGATCATTTGTCTATTTTTCACTTGGGTTATTTGTTTTCTTATTGTTGAGGTGGGATTTTTTTTGGTATATTTTGTATACTATTGAGTGGTTTGCATACTTTGGATACTAGTCAACATCAGATACATGTTTGGCAAATATTTTCTCCCAGTCTGTGGCTTGTCTTTTCAGTTCCTTAACTGTCTTTTGCAATGGAGAAATGTTTTTTTCCTTTGACACATCATGCTTAGTGTAGTACCTTGGAAGCTATCACCAAACACAAAGTTAGGTATATTTTCACCTATGTCCATGATACATTTTCAGTTAATTTTATGCAAGTGGTAAGGTTTGTGTTTAGATGCTTTTTATTTTAAAATTTTTTACTTTTATTGCATATGGAGGTACAGGGGCCCCAACTTCATTTGTTGAAAAAAACTATCTTTTCTTAATTAAATTGCTTTTGTTTCTTTGTCAAAAGCAGTTGACACCTGAAATTCTCTTTCTTTGTAAATTCCCTTCTCTACAGTACTCCATTCTGAGTAAATTTTTGTGGTCATCACTTAGTGTTAATCTTCAGGGAAGAAAAACTGATTCTTACATATTTTTTGTTAATAAGCCAGGTTCTTAAATTATTTATTCCATTAGTTAAATTACTTAAAGGAAAGGACATTGAAATTATAGGACTAAGAGCACTTAAAAACTAAAATATGCTTTCCCCCCCAGATCCTAATATGATAAGAACATCTGCAAAATAGATTTTCAAGTTCAGTTTGTTAACATTATAAAATGGATAGTCTTGCTAGAATGTACAAATCCTGTTATAGTAAAATTGCAACAGCAATATTAATTTCCAATATTATAATTGCACAAGTGACAGGAAGAAATAATTGGAAATCACTACAGCTCATCACTAAATAAGAATGGAGTATATTAGGTCATGTTTTGTTCCTGCAAATTTAACTAAGAGTTATATTTTTATGCTAACAGATAATAAAGAGTTATAAGCAATAATCTCTTAAAACTAAAAAGATATACAAAATTAATGCCTTTAATTTTCTTCCCACACCCAACTTTCAGTATTCCAGGTAGTTTAGCTCCTGGAATGTTCTTATGTATACGTTGTGAGCAAGGTTGCTATGCATAATTCTCTAAAAAATATACCCTATTTTATTTTTAAAAATATTTTATTTATTTATTTTCAGAGATAGTGAGAAGTAAGGAGAAAGAGAGGCAGAGAAACATGAGTGCACAATAGATACATCGATCTGTTGCTTCTGTCATTCCTCCAAATGGGGACTCTGCTGGAAACACAGGCATGTTCTCTGACTGGGAATCAAACCAGCAACCTTTTGGTTTGCAGGCCCATACTCCACGTACTGAGCCACACCAGCCAGGGCAATATATCCTATTTTTCTTTGTGTCTGAATGATCCATGCATGTAATATTACCATGGAACTGGTTGTGAAATATCATAGAATTTTAATGATGGATTCCATTTATCAGTACATTAAAAATAAATATTCACAAATGTTTAAAGAATGAAATGAATTCTCTTTTAGTAGTTTATTTTTATTGTATCCTTTTCATTATCATTTATCCCTCTTATACCCTCTTCCACTTCCACCAACCCCCTGCACAGTCACCATGCTGTTGTCTGTGTCCTTTTTCTTTTTTGCTCCATCCTGCTACCCACCCCACCCAAAATAGAATGAAATGAATTCTACTTGACACATATACTATATATTAATGCTTGATTTTATTGCAGAAAATACTTCAACTTTAATAAAATTAGTTACTGGCACACATGTACTCATAAAGACACAGGAGTAAAAAGGACATAATAAAATCTACAAATACAGACATGATAAACCCACTGTATTGCTTAAGTCTCTATAGTGGTACATTCAGAAAAAAATAGTTTTATTTATGGCTACTATATTTTGACTATGGGTTAAAAGAGTCAGAAAGAAAAAATGTCTATAGCTGCAGTGTGTGAAATTATTTAATAAATAATAATATAAGAAACCTTTCAGGTGACAGAAAACAAGAAAATGTGGTGGTATAATCTTGAACAAAAGCAATGTAAAAGAAAAAATGTGCATGGATTCAAATGATACAGATGCTTCATTGATTGATAAATTAAATGCTGAGAATTAAAAAAATGAAAGAATCAAAATAATTTCCATATTTTTGCCTGCCACAGCTGATTAGTAGGTGGAATCACAAAAGATAGCAAGGAAAAAGAGCACTTTTGATAAGGTAGGTTGTATTAGGAGTAGACAAGAGGAGGGAGAGTAAAAAGTATATGAATTATGATGCATTTTGGCAACATTTCAAGAGTAAATGAAGATTTAAATGTGATCTATGTGATTAATCTATGAAGTAGCAAAAAAAAGAGAAGCTATTATTTTGATACCAGGAATGCATAATGTAAACTGGATAATGTATTCTTTAAAAATAGAAACATGTAAAGACACAAAAACAGATGAACCTAAAAACAGAAAATATGAAATAAGATATCAGAAGTGAGTCTGACTATGGCACTTGTTTATATATATAATCTGTCCAGAAAATGTCCAGCCACTCTTACATAATAAGAATGATTTGCATGACATTGATGTAAACTGGGGGCCAAGGAGAGTGAACTGGAATGCACATGCATGAATAATGGCAACTTCACTATACTAGTCAGTGGAGGCAGTACATGGGGTTGAGTGAGCATGTGTACTGTGTGACTGTCTTATTCAAAATGACTGAGTGAGTACAGCAACTAGTCTGCATCAAATTTTGCATTAAGCTTGAACACTCCTCTTTGGAAACTATATGGATGATTCAGAAGGCTGAAGCTATGGGCAACTGGTGATTGGCAGCTTCATCACAACACCACACCTGCTCATGCATCACATCTCATGCAGAGTTTTTTTGTGAAACATCAAATCACTCAAGTGACTTAGGCCCCCTACAGCCCAGATTTGGTGCCCTGTGAATTCTGGCTTTCCCAAAAACTAAAATCGCCTTTGAAAGGAAAGAGATTTCAGACTGTTGATCAGATTTAGGAAAATACAATGGAGCTGCAGATGGCAAATGGGATAACTATGTCAGGTTCCAAGGTGTCTACTTTGAAGGGGACTGAAGTGTCATTGTCCTAGGTACAATGTTTCTCATATCTTGTATCTTTGTTAATAAAGTTTGTTATTTTTCATATTGTATGCCTGGACACCATCTAAACAGACCTCATATAACTACAGGTTTTCTGTATGGGGACGGAGCAGCAGTGAGGGTGGGGAGAGGAAAACTAGGATTCTTAAACAGGTTTTAAATAAGTAATTATGTGCAGGGGCAGAAAACATGTGGGAAGCCTCTGTATCTTCTCTTTAATTTTGCTGTGAATATTAAACTGTTCTAAAATACAGTTTTAATAACAATACTAATTATAACATGCAATTTTAATGTATCATACATAACCAAATTAAACTAAATATTTACTTTTTAAAAAAAACTTGTCAAAGGGAAAAATTAGAAAAATGTCATGATAAAGAAAAGTTATGGTATAAATATGTTAAATGATATATCCTTTATATTTCCATAGAATCCAAAATTCCTAAATCAGAATATAAGGCAAAAATCCAGTATGGTCAATATAGTGACTCTTCCTTTGGATTTATTTGATCTGTTTTGGTAAAAGCTGGGAATAAGAAGGTCAAACAAATCAGTAATATGGTAATACCCAAGCCAGGTCTCAGGTGAAACCAGGGAATGGGCACCATCATTTCCTATCTCTGAAGCTTTTCTCAGGAAGCAATGCCAAGATAGAGGGTGTAAACATAAATACTTTTTAGTATTCAGTTTATTTACACTAATTATAATCCATGCCAGTTGGAAGAACTGTAGGGTTGTACTGTCCCATAAATGCTGTAATTACATTCTCATTATTATATAATGTACTTAAAACCCCAGGCCACACCATCTCGGTCCTATCCTTTATTATTACACAATATCCTCTAGAACTTTAACCTCATTCCTTCTGCAAGTGGAACTAGAGAAATCATATATTGATGTCTATAATTATTATTTTTTGCACGTTATATTTTTATCATCATATAGAAAGAAAAAATGCTAAGACCTTGAAATAATTAAAATTAATAAGAAACTATTGTGCATTATTAGAGGACAAAATTTTCCTAATAAAATCTTCAAAGACAGAAACTAAAGAAAAAGAAAGATTTATTTCAATTTAAAAATTAATGATCAAAAATTTAAATATATAAAGGCAAAAAGCAAATAAACATCTAATTTAAGATGGCAGAGCACATTATTTATCCTTTCTCTTTCATACAATTTAATTGAAGAGTTGATATATATGTATAATAGTAATGATATAAGCTATGGATGTATATTCATATTAAAATATGAAATAGTGGCATCAGCAGAAGAGGAACCATTGACAAATTTCTGAGGAGAAAGAGCAGATAACTTATTGACAGAAAGAAAATGCAATAGAGACTCTGAATACAGTGATGGGCTATTGGAAAAGAAAGCAGGGTAATGCGTTAAAGGACTGGTTTTGAAAATGCATACTTTCTGTCTACAAGGACCAACTCGTATAGTAACTGCCCCTAGGTAAGGCCAAGAAGTACTTTCTAAACAACCATTCTACATAGGGGAACTAGTGTGAGAATTAGACAATGGGCAGAGGTTAAGACAATATTCAATTACCAAATTAGAAAAAGGAAAAAAATAAAGGAATTCAGTGCCACTCAGTTTTGAAATAGATATTAAATATGTCAGCACAAGAGCATCATCCTTATTATTATAGTGAGTTGGAGGGTCTTAAGCATTGCCCTAATAGTGTACGTAAAACAGGAGGCTGACTCTACGTATAACATATCCATTTTTTTCAGAACTTAGCTTTATTTCTTGCACAATGCAAAGAGAACTAAGTTGTTTGCAACTTTCCAAGAATAAAATGACAATACTAATCAACATAGTCTGTCATATATAAATACAAAATACTAATTAAAGATTAACAGGTATTTGGAGTAAGCCAGCAGCAGAAAGAGGAAAAAATTCAGGATATAAAAACTGAAACATAGATAGCATAAAGATAATATAAAAAATGGAAAAGACTTTTTAAAATGTCATTAATATTTCTTAAAGGGATAAAGGGTACAGCATATAAAGTTTTTTCAGGGAACTAAAAAACATAAAATTCACAACAACAAAAGGGTTAAGTAATAGGAACATTATCACAGGGAAAAATGTAAACATTTTAAAACTACTATACAATATGTTTAATAAAGTGAGAAATTTAACAAAAGAGAGACATGTTCACTTTATATACTACCAGAACATCAAGTGATAATTTGAATTTATTGAGAAAATAATCAAGGAGCACACTGACCAGCAACCTAATGTGGGAGACATCGGTGCTGGAGAAGCATGTTATGGCAGTGGGCGATGGGCCGCGTGCTTCAGTGGGAATTGAGTTAGACGGGGAATGATGAGGTTTGGGTTATAATTTCAGCCCTGCTTCAAATTGTGCTGTGGTGTGGCAAACCATTTTTCCTCACAGGTGACAGTTTTTCCCCTCTATACATTCAGTTTTCATCCTGTTTGAGTTTCTGTATTATTATCATATGATTCACAGCAATACTGATAGCACTTTTCTGCAATGTATTTAAATACACAAACTTTGCTTATATAGCTAAGAGAGTTTTATTTTTTGCCTTCTATGAATATTTTAGGCCTTTTAAATACTCTTTTGGTTTTATTTTTTCCACCTCTGTGTATTCTTCCAGAGTAGCATCTGCAGTTTACGTGTTTGTATTTCACAGGTCTTTCTGTCTACTGAATCGTATTTACCTTGGTGCAACAGCAGAGCTTATGCATCTGCAGCTCTCACAGGCTGGTGCGCTGAGAAGAATGGGAGAAGTGCCTGACTGCAGTGTTGGCACACTCAGACAAGCAAGCTTCTCATGTTCTTTTGTTTGCTTAACAAATCACATAGGACAAATTAGACAGCAGGCAAAACGTGCCACAGCGCCGCCCCTCTGGAGTGCACTCCCCATCTCCACGTGTGGGCGCATGCTCCACTGTGGCTCTTTGCAGTTTGTCTAATGACTTACCGTTTTACTTATCCTGTGTGCCAGATGTGCTCTAAGTGTTATGACCAAAACTCAAATTCCCTTCAGAAGAGAAACTCATGTACTCCAAAGTAACCCAACTTTCAATATTTAGTTTCCCTCTGAACACGAGGGAAAAGTGAGTTTTGAACCCCAAATCTTTTTTTTTTAAA